>MU228403.1:5981300-5991395 GCA_018584345.1 Thuja plicata
AAATATATATATATATATATATATATATATATATATATATATATATATATATTACTATGTGAGATATAATTTATAGATATAGATCTAAAATAGTATTCGGAGAAATTAATATAATCACGATTCAGAGATATTACATGTGTGTGTGTGCATATATATATATTTATGTAGTTACATAATCAATTGTCATTATAATAATCTCATAATAATGAATAGACATGTCCCATGAAGGGACATGTCACTCCTATCCTCATTCTCAATTTAGATGAAAGAGAGATTGCAGCATTTGGAAAACACATACAACATAGAGTTCTATTACATTTGCAGCTATCCTAAAACTTGACAAGTTCCATTGTACATTTGATTTTCCCTCGGCACATTCAAGAAGGTCTCCAAGATATTTTATTTGCCAACTATAAATAATCTTATTGAGACGGCAGGTTAATATTAAATTTGCAGTTGGATTGAGCAAGGAGGCAACCAGCTACCCATCATAAAAGATATAGAATTTTAAATATTTTTCCAATAAAATATTCTGAATAAAATTTGTCCTACAAAACCAAATTTAAATATCAGACTGCAAATACTTTAATTTTTGTTACTCATGAAACCTCACAGGCTTGTAGGAAAACCAACTTTGATACCATGGTAATATCCCCCCCGGACATTTTAGAATTAAAACAGAACTAAGTATTTTAGAATTAAAAATAAAAAATTATATAATTGTTGTAATGTTTTCTAAAATAAAATTTATTGATTGCTTTATTTTTATTTTTTGAAATAATTTTTTGATGGTAAGTAGATAAATTATTATTTATATAAAATCTAGTATTAATTTTGATTTTTTAAATAAAATTGTATTTTTATTTTGTTTTTAGAGTTAAAATAAAATATTAATATCTTTTTATTCTATGTTTTTAAAAATGAAGTTTAGTGTTCTTATATTATTTTTAAAGTTGAAAACAAATATATATTAAATTTTTATTTTATGTTTAACAATGTTAAACTATTTTGACAATTTTGTGAATCTATAATTATATTGCTTATTTTTAAAATTATTACAAATATATGAGGTAAATTAATGCCGAATTTTTTTTCGAACTTTTTCATCCTTTTGAACTTTATCCAAATTTTATTATTGCCAAACTCAAACTCAAACTTGAATTCGAACCTTGTGACTTACCACAAAAGCATCAATCAATAATAAGTTCACCTGCAGTTTGGCTGGAAATGAAATCTATACTACAAAACAATCTTATCACAACCAGCCAATGTCGCGAGGCTAAAATGAAATACATCAAAACACCCAAAGAATCTAGGAGAAACTAAATCAAATTCTCTCATAGAAATAAATATTAATACACATGTGGACATCCCAGTCAACAAATCTTTGTTCGAGTTGGTTCTACTCTTGAAACTCATAGTGACCATTCAAAGAACCATACTTAGAATAGTGAATACAAATAATAGGAAAACTGGAAAGAGCAATGACTTCTATAAATTTTAGGATATTTTTCTGATAGGACTAGTTACAGAGTAAGAGAATATTGAAAGCAGACCCAAAACAGTATAAAATTAATTCAGACCAGAGCATCACATTGAAGGTCATGGATAGCTATTTTCCTACTTTGCCTCAAAGAAATATCCATTAAACTGAGCAAGGGTTGGGCACCCAAACTGGTTCCTTGCAAACACAGTTGATGCAAAAGAGAAAAATAGTTTTTTAATTGATTGTCTTTCTTATCTCTGAGGATGAGAGAAAACTTGTCTTAAACTACAAACCTTCCAATTTTCAATGCCTTCATTGAGTTTTTCAAATTTAAAACTTGTGATAATTTCAGAGTAGCACAGCAGAAGTGAATGATGAGAGATTTCCATTAAAAGAAGCTACAAGTTGTGGAGACCAAGCCGTTAAATTTACACAAACAACTCGATCATCCCAACTTAAAAATTTGCTTGACAAGCAATCTTGGGGAGTTCAGACCGCCGTGTCCCCACAAAAATGATAAGTCGCAGCAGTATTTAATCTTTATTCCAGATGGCTAGCTTATACAAATAAAAACAATTTAAATAAGAAAGTCATTCAAAATTGTTCTAAGGGAATAATGATCATTACATTTTTAAAAATAAGACAGTTGAAGACAACAATAAAAGATAATTAACATGCAATTAAGGCTCAAGAGTTGTGACTCTTTCAAAAGGGCCATCTTGGTAAGATACCCCAAGTGGATGTCCATGTTGCCTGCCACCAAGGTCAAAGCTCTGCTTTTAGGCTTAGATAGGACAATCTAGGAACCTCCGTTACGATCTCCTCTCTGACTCTATAATGATGCCTATTAAACTTAGGAGATGAAGCATGGATAGGGAAAGCAAGTAAAAGCACCCCAGTAGGTAGGATACCCTGGTTGGATGTCCATGTTGCCTGCCACCAGGGGGCTTAGTGTGGAATGGCTTTGGGTGGATCTATCATGCTTCTTCTCCCACACCCTAATGTGTTTAAAATGATACTATAGATATTATATGAATATCATGTATTATGAACTAAGCGTAATAATGGATATATACTAAGTCAGAGGGTTCGCTGAATTTTTGGCTTCAAGTTAGAAATTCGGCGAACCGCAAAATAAGCCATGAAATTCGTCAAAATTTGGTTGAAAATTCGTTCGGAAAAATTGCGAATTTAGTTTTACAGTTTTCTTTAATAGCTTTTTCTATTGAAGATGGATTTTGTGTTATTGGTGGCTAGGGCACAAAGAATTTCCTATCTGTGTGATAAAGTAAAGAGGTTTAAAGGAATGTGTTTGTATTTTCTGATGAGAAAACTGGAAAATCTGTTGAAGGCGGCGAGAAATCCACTCAACATTGTCAATAAATTTCATTACTTTCAACGCTTCCAATTTTTGCCACGAGAAGACACTCGTATTCAGCATGTCTCTTTTCAACGAACCTTCGCACAACTTTCATTGTGATCTACTCGCAGGGAGTCTCCAAGCGGCAAAAAATGTTTACGTTTTCCTTGAAGTTTTTTAATCTTTCATTAAGTTGCAAAAAATGATTTTTTTTCTATTGCATATCAGAAGCTATAAAAAGGTTACATCAAAGTATATGACATATTACAACGAGGGCTGGAAGGACCTTCACAGCCAAATCAAAAAGAGGCTCAAAATTTTACAATTATCATCATCGAGGAGTGTATCTAGGTATATAAAAAGCTAGCTAAATAGTATGAACATCAAGTTTACTCAAAAGGACCATCATGTTCAGCATCTGACTCGTTGGAGTCGGGGGATACAACAGTGTATCCAATGATCTCATGGGCTCTGCAGCTCGCTGTGTCATGCCCTGTTGCTCCTTCTGTAGGCAAGTTCGTCTTTTTCACTTGATCAATGAAGTCAGCAAGTTTATTGTCAAATTTTGGACCAGGTTTCGTGGTTGTATAGCCATGGGCTATATCCTTCTTACTAATGATGGTTTGTCCATCTCTCAAGATCTGGAGGAACTTACTTTCCTTCATCTTTATGACTGTTGTGACTTGCAAGGAAACATCAAAATACATGAGTCTCTTTAGAGACTCAGTAAGATTCCTGTTCTTCCCTGCCAACACATCATTATTGTGTGCCTTCCAAATAACCCGCAATATAATTGAAGAAAGAATAGACCAAAAAACATTGCAATATTTGTTGTTGTTAATGCGACCAGAGATGACATGTAGGCTATTAAAGTGAGATTTATAGGTGAGACCAAACATCTTCCATATTTCGGCTACAAAGAAACTCTCAAAGAAAACATGGAAAACAGATTTCGGTTGTCTACAAATAGTGCACACATTAGGATCACCCCCAGGTTTCTTGAATGGGAGTTTAGGCAAAAGGAGTCGCCATAAAAAACAGGTAATTTTAGGTTCAATAGGTCTGATCCAGATGGAGGTGAAATATTTGCTCCAGTCAGAGGTAGGAATATCTAGCTGTCATTTGGAATTACCATGGGTGATGATATCCGGGCTCCTGGTGAGAAGATGGTAAATGTATTTGGTATTGACCTGGTGAAGAGGGGAGTTGTCTGGCCATGTAATCTGAAAGGAGCAACTGCTAGGTAAACAACATCCATTCAAAGATCCCAGCTTGTTAATGGCAGCAGAAAGCATGGCATATATTCTTATTTGAGACTTGGGTAGTTCAAATTTTGTTTCTATCATCTCCCATGTGAAAAGTTTTCCATCCTGCGGTACATCTTGAAATATATTTACCCCGTTGTCTGACCATTTCCTTTCAGAGCAGTCTTGTAGAAGGGCCAGAGGCTTATCTTTATGCTTCAAGTTCCACCACAAAGATTTGAACCCACAAACCATGCCACCATTTTCTGTAGGGACTGTGTTACAAAGGAAATTCCTTACATACTTCCAACTCTTCAATATAGACTTGAAGACATTGGATCCTTTCACAGCAAAACTATACTCTATGCTAAGTCGGTCTGAGTGGCACAGATTAGACCAGGACTTAGATTTGTTGGGATGAGCTCTAGTAAGATTGTTTCTAATCAAGACTTTCCATGGTTCCTCCCCCGAGGAAGCTTTAGCAATCCATTTAACAGCAAGTGTTATACCTTGTGTTCTGAGGTCTTTCATCCCTAGACCCCCCCAAGCCTTATCTCTGGTGCACCATTCCCAAGAAACAGCGTGCAACTTTCTATTCCCTCTCCCATCAGACCAGAGAAAGTCTCTGACAATTCTTTGAATAATGCTCAACTGGTTCTGGTTGAAAAGCCATGAAGAAGAGTAGTAAATGGGGCAAAAGAAAGGATCTTCTGACAGAATTGAATTATGCCAAGGAAGGAGAGGACGTGACAGTCCCACTTATTCAGTTTGTTGAGGATCCTATCTTTAACACAACACCACATCCCATTAATATTAGGATCCACAGCAAATCGAATTCCTAAGTATCTCACAATATGGTTACGGCCTCCCCATTCCAAATCAAACTTGTCCCACCACCTCGGTGGGTTGTTCTCCCATCCCAGCATTATAGACTTGGAGATAGAGATCTTACCGTCCGAGGCCAGACAGAACAAGTTTAGTTTGTTCCTAAGGTATCCCATATTATTTTCTTCAGGGTTTAGGAAGACGGTTGTGTCATCTGCAAATTGAATATTAGATACCTCTTGACCATTGGGGAGAGAAATACCTCTCACTTGAGGACACACGGTATCATCCCTAAGCAAGTAATGGAGGGAGTCAGGAGCTATAACAAAAAGGGAGGTGGCTAGAGGGCATCCCTGTCTGATGGATCTACTAAGCTCAAAGAAAGCTGATCTAATGCCATTAACCTCTACTGCTGCCACAGCTCCATATAGTAAGGTGGAGACCATTTTACAAAATAAGGGTGGAGAGCCGAGGCTCTCCAGCATTAACAAGATAAACTTCCATTCAATACGATCATAGGCCTTCTCATAGTCTATGCGCAGCATGGCACTCTATTTCCCTAAAGATTTGCCCCAGTCCATAGCCTCCCAGCAGGTAACAAGATTCTCTAAGATGTACCTTCCCTTGACAAAGCCTATTTGGGTATTATTAATCACCTTAGGGAGCACATTGACTATTCTTAAGGAGAGAGCTTTTGCAAGGATTTTATATCCTACATTAAGCAGGGTGATAGGTCTCTAATTCTTGATTAGTAGTCTATCTCCTTCTTTGGGGATCAATTTAATTAGGCCAGCATTTAGTACAGGACCTAAGGTACCAGCTGTTATGGCCTCTTGGAAAACATTATACAGACTGTTACACACCCAATTTATATTAGACTTAAAGAATTCAACTGTAAGACCATCAGGACCTGGTGCCTTATCATTGCTCATATTCAGAATAGCATTCTTCCCAATTAAAACTGCATCTTCCTCTGATACCTTATTAGGGATGATCCCTCTGATCCTATGTCTAGCCGAGACCATAGAGTCATTCCCTTCAGAGGTGAAAAGGCTGCTATAGAATTTCGAGAAGGTATCCACAATCCCTTCCTGTGCTGTGATAGTAACACCTTGATCCATGATGCAGGCAATCTTATCCCTTGCTTCCTTCTTTTTTAAGGTCTGAAAAAAGAACTTAGACCCCTTGTCTCCTAGATTGAGCCTGTTAATCCTGTCTCTCACCTTAGTCCCTCTGGTTTTAGCTAATTGTAGCTTCCTAAGGGAGTCCCTACAATTCATCACCTTATCCAATAGCCTTGGGTCTGAAGGATTGCTTTGAATCAAAAGCTCAGCCTCCTACAATTCCTCAACTAACCTATATTCTTTCCCTCTCACATCCTTGGCCTTCTTTTTACCTACAATCTTAAGCATCTTTTGCCAAGATTTTGTGGTTTGATTCCATTGGTCAACCTCAGATTCCTGCTAAACAATCTCCTCATTAAACCAAACAATAATCCTAATAGCAGCCTGAACATCTTCATCTTTAAGGAGAGAAGAATTAAGTGTGAAACATGTTTTTCTAGAAGGTGTCTCCTTGGCTCGAAGTAAGGTGAATGCATGATAGAATAGGGTGGTGGTTTGAGAGGGTGTAGGTGATAACCTTCACACTATTATCACTTGCAACTGGTGGGTAGCTGAATAATTGTTTGTTCATGTAGAACCTGTCCAATCTTGAGTATATTCTCTTGTCTCCTCTTTGGAAGTTAGACCAGGTAAACCACACCCCTTCCGAGTCCCTTTTCTTCCCTGCCAAGGGATCAAAAATATTCAGTTTAGACATCATCTTGTTCCAAAAGACCAGTTCATTACTTACCTTTCCATTCAAATCTCAAACCTCCTTGTTTATCTTGAGCCCTCTCAACCATGTTGAAATCTCCTGCTAGGATCCAAGGGATGTTATCCAAGTTTGAGATCCACTTCCATTAGAATGATGATCATTAGGAGCATAAATAGAGCATAATCCAAGGATTTGCTCAACCTTAAATGTAACCCAAAATGCTCTATTGCATGGAGAGGAACCCCAACTTGTGATCAACTTTCTCCACTTAGGACCGACAAGAATGGAGGTCCCTCCTTTGCCGTTTTGGTGCTTAGAGGAATATGCAGTTGCATCTTTCCATGTGCATTTTAATGCAATGTCTAGGGTAAACCCAACTGCCTTTACTTCTTGAAGCAAAAGGATGTCTATCTGTTTGTGTAACTGCAGGAACCTTTTAAATACATATTTTCTGCCAGAGGACTCCAATCCTCTGACATTCTAGGATGCACAATTGATAAACATAAGAAATTTTATTTGTCAGTGTCCATGGGAGTTTTAAAACTCTTGAAACATTGGGGTATATCATTCTTTGGGTGTTTGCAAGCTTTAGGGTTACCATTCTTCAGAGGAGGTCTTCCTCTTTTCTTCTTTAAGCTAGTCCCTCTTGGAGTATCCAATGGGATTTTCTTACTTAGCTTACTATCCTTCCTCTTTTCCTTCTCAGATTCTGAGTTAAAGATGAATTTGCCACCTTCTGTATTGTAAGACTCCTCCTGCTCTCTGATGATCTCTCCTTCCTCAAGCTCAAGGTCCTTCTTCTGGCCAACCTCCACCCAACTGCATCCGTTGACAAGGTTGGTACCTCTGTGCTTTTCTTCCTTTCATATCTCCACTGATCAGGTGGGGGAGGGAGGGGGGAGGTGTTGGGATTACTACCATTGAGAATTCATTGAGTTTGTCATTCAGGGACAGATTTGAGATCAAACTGTCTTCTACTAGTCCACTGCCCTGAATAGTAGGGTCAACTGTGGTGGGGAGTTTGAAGGGAGAGAAAAATCTCCAGGGCTACCAGCCTTGTCAATTGATACACCAAGGGAGGTAGGTTGGTCAACAGGAGAATCTTGACCTGGAGGAAGAATAGAATACACTTTCCACTTTGGTTTAGGGACAGATCTTACCTTATCAGCCTTAATTTGGATCCTTTCTAATGCTAGTTGTTGAGCATTTAGAGTCTTATGTTTCAGCTGTGGGGAGTTGACACCAAGGCCCAATCCAAAATCCAACTCACTAACACGAGGGAGATTCTACATTGCTTCAGGGACCACCGAGGTCAGGCTTGGTGGGGCTTGTTGATCATCAAATTGACCTTTGAGTTTGTCAAGGGTAGCAGAAATTTCATCCGAGTTTTGCATCCAGTCTGTGGCAGTGTTGTCCTTGGTGAGAGGAGGGCATTGTAAAGTCAGTGGGGTGGGGAGAGGAGGGGTAGCAGGATGGGGTAACCCAAAGGGTTTACCAGCAGAAGTGTTAGTTGTTGGGGCAGGGGGGTTACCATTAGGGGGAGAGGGTTTCCAAAGGGAGAGGGACTTCGGTTTTTAAAAATAGGGCACTCCTGTTTTTTATGACCCTCCTTCCTGCAGAGGTAGCAACTATTAATACCACCCAAAAAGGTGACCGGACAATCAACGGGGCAGCCACCGAGATCGAAATGCAGTGATTCGGGGAAATCAATACCGGGTTTAAGGGTAATGAGCACCCTAACATCAGTGTGAGGAATAAGGATATTAGATTGATCAATTCTCAACACTTTACCAACTAGTTCCAGGGCTTGAGGGATTAGGTTTAACAAAAACGGAGGGATATTCTTAATGACTACCCATCTGGGGCCAGAAAGAGCCAGCACTTCGTCCTGTGAGGCTTCGAGTGACCACGGGATGGCTCTGAATTCATAAGGGCCAACTTTCCAGAATTGTTTGTCTACAATGGCTTTCTAAGATTGAGAATCAATGAAGAACATTAAAAATAAGCCCTTTTTGCAGTATTCTAGAATACGAGAAATGGAACCCTAATTTTTGACCCCATATTCTCTGAAACCAGTCATTAAGGTAGTTCCTAGATGGAATCTTGCCAACATTAATAGCAGCAAAGAATATAGCATTATCCCTAAGTCTATTCTTTTTTTGTTCAATTGCGACAATCATTTGCGAATTGGCCTCAATGATTAGTTTGGGAGGCGTAAGATCTTACCTCCATCTCCTGCGGCTGCCTCCGAGGTGTGGGAGATTGACGAGATGAAGCGGGCGCCTTCTGGTAGCGTCCTCTCGTTCTAGACAGCCTGTTTGAAGGTTCTTTGTTTGGGCCCTGCTGCTTGCTCTCCATTTGCCGTCTGTGTATGGTTGTACTCCACTACAGCCGCTGCGATTTCTCTGCCTTGCATTTCCGTCCTAGGGTTAACAATGATGCTTTTAACAAAGCTTTTTTTCCCGTGGTTGTTAGGGTAATAAGTGGCCTTTTATTACCACCGTCGTACCCGGGGGAAGTGGAGGCCATTAATGGCACCCCAACTTGAGCACACGGGGAGCAGGATAGTGTGTGGGATGGGATGCCCTAGTTGCAGACTAACATCATTCCACTCTCCCTCGCAAAAAATGATTTTATATTTTATCATTTTATTTATATGAAATTTATATTAAAACACAGTATTTAATATAGTTAAATTTATTATTTTTTATATAGAATAAAATTTAATATTTTTTATTTGGTTTTAAAAGTTTTAAAAAAAACTAACATATTTATAATTTATGCTTTTAAAAAATATAATATAATGTTTTTATTTTGTTTTCAAAGTTTGAAATAAACATATTTTTAAAAACAGAAATTAGTATTTTAGAATTAATAATAAAAAATTTATATAGTTGTTGTAATGTTTTGTAAAATAAAATTTATTGATTGTTTTATTTTTATTTTTTGGAATAATTTTTTGATGGCAAGAAGATAAATTTATTATTAAAATATAGTATTAATCATTTTGATTTTTTAAATAAAGATTGTTATTTTTTATTTTGTTCTTAAAGTTAAAATAAAATATTAATATATTTTTATTCTATTTTTTAAAAAATGAAGTTTAGTGTTTTTATTTTGTTTTTAAAGTTGAAAACAAAGATATATTAAATTTTTATTTTATGTTTAACAATGTTAAACTATTTTGACAATTTTGTCAATCTATAATTATATTGCTTATTTTTAAAATAATTACATTTATGAGGCAAATTAATGCCGATTTTTTTTTCAAACTTTTTCATCCTTCTGAGCTTTATCTGAATTTTATTGTTGCCGAACTCGAACTCGAATTCGAACCTTGTGACTTAGGATATATATATATA
>MU228403.1:5996077-6018664 GCA_018584345.1 Thuja plicata
AATATATATATTCAATTTATTATATTATGTATATATATATATATATATATATATATATTTTACTATTGTCTCGTCGTTTTATTAAACACGAACGAACAATACTTTAACAGAAAGAAGCAAAAACCAAAATACATTACTACTAGAGACAACCAATACATGGTCAAGAAACCAATACAAATAGCCAGCTAGGGGGTAAAAGAACCCCATCAAGCATAAGATAAGGAGTACTGGAGAGAGAGGATGCTCTCATCAAGTATCACAAACCTGCCCCAAAATGGAGTCATCACCAGTGTCATCGTCAATCACTATGAATATCGGTAAATTTTCACACTGGAAATGAAATCTTCTCTGATATTCAACAGCTGGGCTATCTTGGCTTATGAGCACTATCATAATTGCATTATATGACACTTCCATGGCCTAGAGGTGTTATCCTTGCGGCAGAAGCCAATTCAGAGTACTAATCCATAAATTCCTAGACTTTTGGAAACAGAAACAACCTCCATTAATATGCATTATGCACAAGCCTCAAAACAAACAACCTTTCTAAAAGTAAAATTGTATACACCCTAACTACCCTTGGACCTCTACTACCAATCAGCCATTCAAGTTCCCACTCAATTTAAATACCAGAGGAGAAAAAATTATATTGTGGAATGAAATCAAAAATACAGATGTGTAATCTGTAAGTCAACAAATTGTACCAATCATCCATTCAAGTTCCCACTTAAACCCTTGAAAAATTAAATGAGAAACACAAGACAACCAGCTGCAACAAATAGAGATGTGTTTGAATTAACCACTTTATTAATGGCTAGAATATTGCTTTTATGACTCTTAAATTTGCACAAAAAAACATTTCCCAGTGAGAATTCCATAGTCACTACTTGGAAGAGTTCCATAATTCCATCACCCCATGAGGTGAACTCAAGAACATCCACTGAAACGAATACTATTGTATCAATTATTACCATGACTTAAATATGGAGAGGTAGAAATTATTGATTTTGAAGTTATTTCCATAGAAATTGATTTCACTATTGTTTGTTCAGTATATGCCATGGAGATAGTTTCAAATTGAATGTGTGAATTGAGAGTACAATGAGACAGATTTTGTGTTTCCAAGAAACGGCATTGCACTTTGTGATGACAGAAGAGAAAAACAAACCAGCCGTCTACATTTTGAAAAATCCTTATGGTTTCCTTTCCATTATTATAAGTGGTGTAAAAAGTTGAGGTTTGTGAACAGTTTTACTTAGGTGACTTTAAATTTCAGACCAAACCATTAATCATGGCTTAAGTTACTAAAGGAGATGGAAGCCCTCTGGAAGCAAGGTACAAAGACCTGGATAGAGGAAGAGGTGAAAGCAGTTTATTTTTGTTGGCAATATAACAGTAATCTGTAGATTCATTACTTTTATGGTTGGATGCATAGCATCTCATCCATTCTATAAAGAACAGATATATTCATGATGAACAAAATACAGAGCTAAATTTGATCAAGGTTCAGTCCAGGCAAAGGAAACCCTGTATGTCTTATGACGACAGGAAAAATATTAGAACCAATTACTCCTCAACTTTCTTCTCCTAACAAAATGGTAACAAAAGTTGATGAATTCAACGCAGTTCACTGTTATCTAGTACTTACTTACCTCACTTGCTGCACCACTTCCAGGATAAAAATGCCCCCCTTCATGTCTATGTAAGGAGATATAGAGGACCTGAAATTAATAACAATTGATGAGGGTCCAACGTTTCCTTAGTTACTGTGGTGATTAAAACACAGGAAGCTACACAGGACTTACTGATTTATCGGAATCAAAAATCTCTTGTGTACCATTTCCATGGTGCACATCCTGCACACAAAATCAAAAGTGGGCAATTTAGACATACTTTCATAACTATTATCTCTAAAAACCAAAAAACAAATGATACTATAAACCCTGCTGAATTGGTTCAACTACAAAAATTAGTCAAAATTAAATAAGCAGCACTCAATTTTAAAACGCCTGCAATTCAGATAATATCCTGGGAAGAATAATACATGTATCAATTGAAAAATGGAACACTTCATTACCCAATCAACAATCAAAACCTTCTTTGCTCCTGCAGCACGGGAAGCCATAACAGCAACTGCTGCATTGTTGTGAAGACAGAATCCCATTGCATCTTTTACCCCTGCATGATGACCAGGAGGTCTTACCTGCTTTCAGTGAAGTGAACCAAAAAGTAGCTATATCATCAATTCCCCACAACTTAAATCGCTTTGCCATAGATCTGGGAATGTGAACTACAAACATTGAAATTTGTTAACAAGAAAAACTGTAGCACAAATGCTGAGAGAAAAATGCAAAGGATTGATATGAAATGAAAATAAAATTCCTACATACAAGAGCAAACCCATTCTGAGCTTGGCCTGTCATAATTGTTGTTGCAAGGTCGGCACATATACCAGCTGCAAGTCTTGCTGCAAGAGCTGAATGTCTATTTGCATATGTATCTGGAGTGAAGTAACTGTGAGACAAAAAAGAATCATGTAACTCAATGAAATTCCAAAAAATGATCCTTATGTTTTTGGAAATGCTGCAAACAGCTCTCCTTCAGCTGACTGATTGCACCAGAAGGGGCATATTTATGCCATTAACTTCACTCATCATCCTTTTTCCCAAACTCTTGTCAAAGGATATACAAAAATAACAAAATCAGAAACTGCAAAAGGTAATTACATGGGATCCATCAGAAGTGACAGGACACATTCACAGTAAACTTTCAGAATCTCAACCTTGAGTCTTTTTTTTCCTAAGTAGCAGATCCTGGTTCTGGTTCTGGTTCTGGTTCGGATTCGGATTCGGATTCGGGTTCAGATTTGGGGATTCGGCAAAAAAAAAAATTGGGCCGGATCCTTGTTCCGCGGGTATATATATAGACAATTTCGAAATATATATATATGTATATTATAAATTTATATATGTATGTATGTTTATAGATTCCATACATGTAACATGTCAATGCTCATTCATCATTAGTTCAAAATTTCAAAGTTCAAACATATAATGATAATAATAAGAAGTTAGAAGCGTGACTCTCATAAAATGATAAATCCATAATTGTCAGTATATGATTATATCATATTCGTACTTTGCAAAAGTCTCAAAATGTCATTACATGCTGAAAATTTTAAAAAAAAACACAAAGTGGACCTGTTTTTTGATGCCCAGAATCTTTGATTCCCGTGGATCCTTCTAGATTCCTGCAGATCCTCCTGGATTCCTCCCGGATTCCAGTAGGGTTCCGGAATGGAATCTGGATTCCATTCCAAAACCCTGCCGGAATCCGGGAGGAATCCAAGAAGAATCTGGATCCGGGAAGTAACAGAACCAGGATCCGGGCTGGGCAGAGGAATCCGGTATCTTAGTAATTTTTTCATTTTGCTCACTCGCAATCCTTTTTGTAGAACATTTTTCAAATAATAGTAATACGTAAAAATAACAATAACCACAAAAATGCAAAAGGTAGCTAACTGGAATCCAATGAAACTGATAAAATACATCCACAGTTGATTTTCAAAATCTGAACCCTCATATTGTTTCTATTTTACTTAACTCATATTCTTCAGCACACTAAAATCTATTGTGTCCTACTATCGACAGATATTAAACATTCGATGTCGAAAAAGACCAAAAGAAAATGTTTATAGTACAACTCAAATCCTTCCAAAAAGAAAGGCAAACAATAACAAAAAAAAATGATAATCTCACTTTCTCAAAGAATGAGATTCCGTGATCAGTATTTTTTGAATAAATGGTTTAAAACTATTGACACGAAGCTTTTATATAATGAATGAAAACTAAGTCACAGGTTCCAGAGAATATCATACTTGAACTTCAAAATTTAGCAAACTTCATCAAAACTCATAAAATTCGTTAAAATATGTCTTAATAATTGTACAGTAACTAGGTCATGACATTTTTATTGAGATGTATTTTCAATAAGTGCTAATATTAGGCCTTTTACCTTAAGTCATATAAAAAAATGTCCAGGGCAAGTCAAAATACACAACATGCCCACATTTTGCAGTCTTCCAGAGCCATGAGTCGTGAGTCCTGTGACTCCATCAGCAAGGAGAGTCAACACTTAGGCAGCAAGTATTTAAATAATCACAAGTAAAACATTGTATCAAAGGGAAGGCAAAATTTTTGATACAGCACAGTCCCTAGGCAATTCATTCCATTGGACAACTGCTGGCACGCGACCAAAAGTCTGCAGATTATGCACTCAGTGCCTAGAAGCTGTTCATCCTTGGTTCTGAACATTTTTCCTTTTATTTTTAATTTAGGTTCTTTTTGTATTCAGGTTTTTTAACTATAATATTATTTTATCTTTAATAATCTCGATTTAATATATGTATTTCAAAAAAAAAGGGGTAAATGCTTTAACCCGGAGCTATGCCAATGAAGGCCACAAATGGGAAACCTCATACCCAATGGGATTTGAACCTTGATGGTAAGAACAACACCACAACAACTTAACCATCACTAAATGCCAATGCTCACAATATATGTAATATTTAAGAAATTTAAAGATTTTAATTAAATTTTGAACTTATTATAATTTATTTAAAGTTAAAAGATATTATTTTTTATTAAATAATTTTAATTTACCACATATAGAAGTTAACAAATTTAAATATTTATATTAAAATTTTAAACTTATTAAATCTTTTAAAATTTATTTTAATTTGTTTAAATTAATTTAATTTTTAATATAATATTAATTTAATATATTGAAAAAGTGAAAAAAAAATCATATTAGGCAAATCTTAAAAAAAAAAATCAAATTTTATCATGTTGTCAAACTTCATCCGAAACTTTTCTTGTCGAATTCAAACTCAAACACAAACCTTTGACCTAGAATGAAAATACTAAATAGGAGAAAATAATAAATCAGAAGCTGAAGTTTAAAGCCTTTTACAAACTACACTAGATAAATTTCTACCACATAAAAACAACCACCGTAAAATCCTCCAAAGATTGTGGTTTTATCTTATGCTAATTAAAATACATTTTTAGAATATTCTTTCCATAACCACAGTATAATTTTTAATAAAATCCCATCAATGTTTCCATCTGTAAAATATTCAGTGTAGGTATGTTCAATTCTTTGTTGTCCAAAAGATGGATGCCTATGTCTCTTTCGGTCATTCATATGTCCATGTTACTAATCTTTGCATGCAACTTGTTTGTACAAATTTTAAACTTGTACCCATTACCCCTGGCAAAGATCATAATCCCCTTTTTCCTGCAACCCCATGAAAAAGTGAAGCTCAATTTGACAATATTTGGAAGGGTTAAGAGCTAGTCTTGCTCAATTTTCCTCTCGGTGGCATTTGTGGATTGCTCTTTCTCTAGTATTAGCTTTCAAATTTGAAACATCGGTGGATTCTTTCACCAACTGGCCATTAAGGCCCTTGAGTGCAACCACACCATTCTATGGAACTTATTGTACAAGCTATCAGCCTAGCCACAGAACTTTGGACTTCGCAGTTTGATCTCTATTCTGACACTAAAATTCCCCACTTAAATTCTGATGCCTTAAATGATAATCATATCATCATAAAACACTTCCATCTTCTCTAGGCTACCTTTATTTCCCATTGTGCATTTACATGCTTCTTGGATTTAGCAATCAAGTTTTACTTACCTCTAAGTCTACTATCCACTACAATGACAGAAACTTGAACTAGGCATAACATCAACAAAATGGCTTCTTGTTCATGCATTAATTGGAACTGAGCATGTCTTATTCACACTGTGTACACAGTTCAATGTAACCATAGAATTGCAAGTGAAATTTCTTTCCAACTATTTCCCTCTAAATCACAACTTAATGATCACTGTGACAAATATCTTATTGGTCATCTTTGTCTAACCATTCACTCTTAAATTGTAGAGAACTGGATAAGGTGTGAAAATTTTGAAAATCCTTGATCAGATGCTGGATGATCTCATTGACATAGAGCTTTACCTAGTCACTCGTCAAGTGCAGAGATATCCCAGACAATCTAATTATTTGTTCCTAGAGAAAATTGGTCATGCTGACTGTTGAGTTACCCATCACCACTCATGCTTCAGCTTGCTTTAACATTTGTTGTATCACTACAATGATGTGTTACACCATCGCCACTGATTAGGCTTCTTAAATGGACCAATGTCAAAGAAATCTCAAATTTGCATCAGTTACAGGAGTATGTTACTATTCTTCAAAAAATTCCCAATTCTCTTACAGGGATCACATGCTGCAAACCATTCATTGCAACAAGAAAATAGAGTGGCCATCAAAAACCTTCATGGAGAAATTTTCTTGTCACTGTATCTGACCCATGTATCCTTCCAATCCTCTTATTTTGGGAAGCCGCTTTCTTCAGAATTATTATGAAGAAAATCATAATCAGCAACTTTTGTTGTTATATATTAAAGATGCTTAACGTTTGGCTACGAAATCGTCATCGTTTGTCTCCAGGCTATGATTTATGCATTTTCCTTCACTATGATACATGATTGAATACTGCATATATAGTATATTGCTTAATGGTTCTATTTGTAGCTATTGGTCTGTCCAATGAAGTGGGCTATTTGTAGCTATTGGTCTGTCCGATGTAAGTGGGCTCTATAACCTTTATGATTAATGTAAATTATTAATCAATAGTTTGGCTATCAAGAAAAGGCAAAATATCTTTTCACTTTCAGCCTACAGGCAATGATTTCAATTCATTTTTATAGCACAGAAACATTCAAATATAAGAAGCCAAAAGGAGAAGCTATTGCGACACAAAATAGTGATGGTGGTAAAAGTTTGTGCACAAATCAACGAGTTTGACTCAAAAACTACACATTTGTGCATAAATCATAAAATGCATAATTGGAACGATACGGATAATCTAACCTAACTATCTTATTAAGAGAGTCAAAAATGAAGACAATAAAAATTCTGCCATAAACACACCATGAAATGATAGTTCAATTTTGAATTGATGTATTTACAAACGAGACAAAAGTTCCTTAAATAGAAATTACAAGCAAAGTTTCTAAAACAGAAATGAAAGACCAAAAAGAAACATTCTAAATAATAACTAACTATGAAACAGAAAGTTCCTAACTGAATGATCATTAGAGAAGCATTACATAATTACTTTAACAAACACTTCCTGCAAATGATGATAAGATTAATTTTTTATCCACGCATAAACCTCTATCATAAGCCTGAGATACAGAATCCAACGAAACATTCAAAAAAATCCTATAATATTTACTTCTCAAAATCATACATCAGAAGATTACATCAATCAGTAAGGCAACTTCCTCATAGGCCTCTTCTCCAACTAAGAAGAAAAAGCGCCAATAAATTGTTCTTAGCAACAACCTAAAGAGACGCATCATATTCCTTGAATAAAATTACAAATGTTCATTTTAAATTTGGAATATCTAGATTAGGCTATTTATAAAGGTGGCATATACCTTGAGATATTGCAACTTGTTAACTCAACAGCATCAACATGCTCCAAAGTATGGACCTGCGTAAAATAAAGTTAACCACCGCCATTATTTTGGTATAGATGGGTTTGGTAAACAACCCATGGACATAATCTAAAGCCTTTGCATTTCTGTAACTCATCCTGCAGCATCCATAGCTATGCCTGTACATTGACCTTCATTGAACACTGTATTTTACCAATTGAGTGGATGGATTTGCCTCAATACGATGTTATTAGCAATATTTCACACCCTTATTGCAACATGTTGTGTACAAGAAACAAGGGAAAGACCTCAAAATTGTCATATAATGCAGTCACTTTGTCTTGTTTATGTGTTGTTATTTCATGTCGCAGTGCTGTTTTCTCAGTTACACATTAAAATTGAATACATAAAATCAAAATAAAGATCAGCCATGCAAATTTGCACTTATATTTGAATAGCTGCAGGTGCTTATACCTGTGTTCAATTGAACACTGCCATATCTTTAGATTTGTGTGACTGGGTATAGCTATATAATTCAATGCATGTAGGTGAGTATTAACTGTATTCCATCCTTTTATTAAGAATACAGTTGCATAAGACTGAATAGTCGAACAGTATGGATCTCTGGCCCAAAATATATATATATATATATATATATATAATCCATCATTTCAGTACAGATTAGATTGATAAACCGCATGTTTGCAGTTCTTTAAATTAAACTACAGAACCCATAACCAAGCCTAAACATTGATCTTACATTAAAACATTGTATTCTCCTGTTTCAGACAATAACTTTGTCTCTATACAACCTTTGGCAATGTTTCAGACCCCAAACGCAACAATATTTCCACAAGTACCAAATGTTATTATTTCATGGCACAACATTGTTTACCCAGCTACATCTATAAATTGGCTACATGATATTGGAAAAGGGATTAGCCATGCACATTTGTTGTTATATTTGAAAAGCTCCAGTTGTTTGGACATGAGTACAATCAAGCATTGCAATATGTTTAAGTTCATGCAACTGGGTCTGGTTATATACATAAATGCATGCAGATGAGTATTAACTGAATACCATCATTTTAATAAGTGTACAGTTGTAAAGACTGGATAATTGAACAGCGTTTTGTGTAAAATGAACTTACCATTGCCAGTTCTTGATATGTAGCCTCTCTTGCAGGTATAGGAAAGCATTTTCCAGGAAACAATCCTGTTTGAATAGAACATTAACAATCAACATGACATTTTCAGTCCATGAGATACTGTGGAAAGCTTTTGTGAAAAAATAGAAGCGCACAGGTATTTCCAGAAGCCTCCTAAAATAGAACATTACCATTAAGATCACTAAAAGAATGAATTCCCTTGAAATTCTTTAACAAATTGAAACTGTAAGCTACAGAAAGTTTGTAATTGCATGCCAAGGAAACACATACTTTGAAGCTACTTCTCAAATATATGGGGAATATGTAAATGCCTCATTCAGAAACCTTGAGTTTATCACTATGATACAACAAAAATAGCATGGCAAGAAAATGATGAAAATCACAGTTAAGGTACTAAATCATCTTTCACACATGTCTGTTGACACATTAAAAAATGGACATGTTGAAAGAATAGAACATAGATCATAAGGAAATATTATAGAATAAATAGAGTAACATTTTGTGGAAATTATTCAGCAGAACAATCTATTATTGTGAATTATAGGTAAATATCTACTTATATTGATAGTCATAATGCCAATAAATTCAAACGAGATATTATGGGCGAATGGCAGAGAGAGGGAAGTGGCTAGGGTTTCAGAGAACCAGGTACAGCCGCGTGACTTGGTTTCAGAATTTTCGTGAGAGAACAAGATTCAGGAACAGTGCTTGGCACCCTCTAGGACAGGCATGGGAGGATCCGCAAAATGGGAAAAATATCAGCACCCCCATCAAGGAGGCAGGAATTTGCAAGGAGTGATCATACCCCTAAAAACCGGTGGAGTTTTTCAAAGATTTCCACAGGGCTGGGAGATGGTTCAAAGGGTCTTGACAGGAAAGTCTGGAAACAAAAAATTCAGGCAGCTGTATCAATGGGGGAGCAATCAAAGATCAACACCATTCAAAACCCAAGAGTATCAATTCCGATTGAAAATGGCAAGTGGAGGGATGCAGTTAAGCTCTACAGGACGTAGACGTTCTTCATGAAATGGGCAAGAGAATGGCCAGCCTTCTCTAGGGTTTGGAAGTGGTGTGATGAATACTGGGGTAAGAATTTTGTTCTCAAAACTCTCCCGAATGGTTTCTACATGGTGATCTGTGAAAATGCCTGTGAAAAACAGTGGATTTTGAATAATGGTCCATTTTTTATGGGTGGGATGGGTTTTTAAATTAAAGACTAGGTTCCAAATTTTGACCCTTTGAAGGCATCCAAAGAAGAAGTACCAAAATGGATTCGCCTTTACAATCTCCCACAGGAGTATTGGGAGACTGAAACACTAAAAACTATTGGAAGCAAGCTTGGTAAACTTATCAAAGCAGATGAGGCAATAAAACAAAAAGATTTTGGTATGTATGCAAGAATTTGTATGTTAGAATTTAGGATCTTAGGATACTAATCATTATAAACAAGATATAAAATAAATATGATGAGAATCATACAGCCATAAATGCACACATTACACTAGATATACATGGGGAAAACTCTTTGAGGTAAAACACCCCACAAATAGCCTGAACCTGGGGATACTTCTCCTTACTTCCACATGGACCATAATACCTTATGTGCATAGTGATATAACTCACTATAAAGCTCCAAAGTCATTTTCCCTCTCAAATGAGAGAGAACCTCCTCAAATAACCCCTATCCATAAATAATAATTTCTTCTAGTTACTAGATCACAATTATTTCAAATGGGATATGCTTATAATGCATATAATATATAAGGTTTTATAACCTTATATTAGAACATTATATATAAATATTATAAGGGTATGACCATTAATAACATTATGTTCTAACATTGTATCTATTGGAAGCCCTTCCAAACCATTATCCACCCAGAAAGGGCATCAAAATTTGCAAAAAAGGCCTTTATTATAAAGCTCGTATATGGAATGGGCTTCTTCTACTTGTTAATCATCATTTCCCTTCCAATTGTGCTTGAAATAGTGTAACCAAATGTGCTAGGAAGGTAAGGGGGAAGCTTTCATTTGATAAACAATTGTTCTTGTCAATTATGGCAAGGAGCCCCTTTGGGTTCGAAACCCTACCTATTGCATTAATGGTGGTTGAAGGCATCTTCTTGATGTGCCTCACTAGAGGTCCACTTGGATCAACTCCCCAAGGTTAAGGTTGAATATTGTACCAAAGAGGATCCCTTTGAGATTGCATCATCACTAGGTGGTGCATTAATGATGTTCCTGGCATGTAGGAAGGTTAATGGACATAAACAATAAAAAGAGGAGAGAATGTTTAGAGTTTGGGTGTTGAGGATGCCTTGTGGCATGTGCGAACTAATAGGATTTGGGGTTCTAAATTGCAGTATGCCAAAGAGAAGTTGATAAAAGTTCAAGGTTTTAAAGTATGATATGCCAAAGAAAATAGTTTGATTTTTTGACAAAGACTTGTGAGGGAGTGGGTTTTGGCGAAGAGTGTGATACCGTGAGAAACTCCATAGTCCTGATGACATAAGAAGTGAAGGTGGGGAATAAACAAGAGGCGTCTCAATATAGGGAATTCTAATACCCTAACAACAAAAATAAAGAAAAGGGCATGCCAAGAAGGGAAACTTTGCAGCTTCAATGACTTACACAAGCTTCGAGAATTGGACATGTTCCCATAATTACAAACTTTAGGGACCTTAGCTGAATGCATAGGTGATGGATATTGAACACACACAAAATGGGATTAAGGAAGATGATAGTTCGAAAATGGGTGTTTTGGTGAGCACCGTGAATCCTTAAGAGGAGGGATATGACTACAAGGCCCCTATAACTTTGTCAATACAACAAAAATTAAGTGGCTCCAAACCAAAAAATTCAATAACTTGTACATTTTTTCTCACTCTATCTTTCATTGATTTCATCCATAATTTGTTGAGTTCACCCCAAATAGTTTTGTAGGGATCACAGAATTGATATCTTCCAACCATTGAGACTAAATTGTTAACTGCAAACCATGAATTGTCTATCACATTTCTATCATTCGATGTTTCTAAATCATTCTACTGAATTTCCAAAATTTTCAATTGTTCCTACATTTGCTTATTGTCATCTTGTAGTCCATGTTCATCTTAATTAATCTTCATGCCTCCAATAAAATTGCAATTCGCAAGAGTACCTTATAGTTCTCCATGAAAGGAGCTTGTTTCATCTTTCAAACATAACTATAATTCCAAATTATTAACTTGAACATTTTTTCTCACTCTATCATTCATTGATTTCATCCATAATTTGTTGAGTTCACCCCCAAATAGTTTTGTAGGGATTACAGAATTGATATCTTCCAACCATTGAGACTAAATTGTTAACTACACACCATGAATTGTCTATCACACTTCTATCATTCAATGTTTCTAAATTATTCTACTGAATTTCCCCAATTTTCAATTGTTCCTACATTTGCTTCTTGTCATCTTGTAGTCCATGTTCATCTTAATTAATCTACATACCTCCAATAAAATTGCAATTCGCAAGTGTACTTTATAGTCCTCCATGAAAGAAGCTTGTTTCATCTTTCAAACATAACTATAATTCCAAATTATTTCAATGTTCAGATCCATGGGACTCTAATCATGCTTCTCTATCCACTCTTCAAACTTGATTGCTTCCTCACTCACTAACCAATTCCTCAAATCACTAATAAGTTTGTAATGTTCCGTGAATCTATTTGTGCCTGACTTTGTTTGTTTATCTATTGACTAGTGGGTAATTATTAGAAGGCAATTATTTGTATTTATCAATGAGTGTTTTTATCGCCATCCATTAAATTCTTTATATAGGCTTCTTGTAGTCAAGGAAAGTAATATGACCCTTGGTTGATCATCCTTGGCTTACTTATGTAAAAGAATTTCAGGTGAATAATGATATAATTCTATTACACTATCTAGCATGCATTAATACATATATTCATTTATGCATGTAATAGCTTTATCAAATAGTGGGGGAAACATTAGCACCATTGTCGAGGATTTATTACAAAGTGTTCTTGAACTTAGAAGTGCTATAGCTTAGAGGTATGAGATAATGTATGCCACTGCAGTCTAGAAACAATGAAGACCCCATAACCAAACCTTAACCTTTGGGAGACTAGTCAATGATCCCATGTTAGTGATAGTTAACATGGCAAAGAAACCAGCAATGGTGCACATGGTAATCCTTGGAATGAATTTCACTAATAGAATTATTGATGGCACTTCTAACATGAATGTACCTCCAAAAGACACTTGGCAAAGTCAAGATAAGCCAACTATTTGGACACTTTCCAGATGATAGGAGCAAACCAACAAGGAATTGAAGTGCTTAAAACCCTCGTGGGGGAAACGGTAATCATTAGAACTCAATCATTTCTATGTAACTTCATTGTCAACTCGTTGAAAAGAAAGCATACAATGCATTCTTGGATTGGTGTTAGTTGATAGCAATCAAAGTAGGCCACAATTGGAAGAAAATAATCTCCATTGTAAAAAAAAGGCCATTAATTTACAGTTTATTTGAAGAATCGGACAAACAAGGAAGCAACTTCCTTAAATTTATTAGACTCGTCAAACTCCAACTACAAAGAAGAGCAGACAATGAAGCATGATCAAGGTCCCAAGAAGCCCAACACCAAAGAAATTATGGAATTATAATCATGCTTGGGAGATGAAATAAAATCCCTTTATGGATAGTCCAATGGAAAATAGAGGACTATGAAGTATTTCTATCAAATTACAATTTTATTGAAGCTGCAAAGATTAATGAAGAGGAAGAAGAATTAAGGAATGATAAGATGTACCCAATAATGTTGAAAAAACTAAGGCAAACAATTCTATGAAGTTGGGCAGTTAGTGTGTGTTAGTCACAATTACATGGTTTGCAAATAATATAAGCAATGAAACTGACTGATTTCAATGAGCATCAAACTCAACCAATTATCATGAAATTAACAAAGATATGACTCAAAGTAATAATACTAAAAATATATTCTATTTGGAAACTATGAAACTATGAAGGTGTATCCTTCAATCACTATAATATAACACACATTATGAAGGAGAAAACTATTTTCCATGTTCCATTTGTAAAAATAAATAATAAAGTTTCTTCAATAGCTATTGTATGACATATTACAATGGAGAAAATTAAAATTCATAATAATGTTCTTTACTTTTCCACTATATGAAATATGAAATAGATGTATTCAAAATTACATCATATGAAATAAAATAAATATGGGTTGCCTATACTCCCAGCATACAGTCTCTTCAAGAATTTCTGTTCCATAAGCCATCCCATGTTCTTTTGTACATTTGTTTCTTTTGTATGGCCTGCAATCTATGTTCTTTCTTCCAACTATACATCCTTTCCATCAAGCTTGCTACCCTAATTTCTCATTCCCCCATCATCGTACTCATAACTCACTGTATATGTTCCTTCTTCTTGTGCTATATAGTCTGGTCGTTTCTACCCTCCTGCTATGATGTATGGCACTCAAGCACATGTTCATAATGTTCAATATAATCAATCCCCTATTGCTATTATTTGGTTTAGTAATTCCCATTCTACAGTTGAAACAATCATTGCATAACTATAGCCTTCTATAGTTGGTTCTTCCTTACACTATGGATTTGACAAATCCACGGAATTATTACGACAGGCTAGTGAGTTGGGAGAAGGCTAACCCATCGTCTCTAAGAGAAGTTAACAACACTATTGGAAATAATTTTTTAACTACCTGAAGCACCATTTGGGTGCAAGTTTTACTTGCTAAAGTATTTTTGAAGTCTAGTGTGCATTCACACTTGACGACTTATTGTATGGCCACTAGCAAGTATTGGGTACGCCAACTATGCTCGTGATCAAAGTAGACTTCATAATTTAATCTTTTTATTTCCAATTTAAAAGACCAATGCACATTTAAGGTTAGCCATTCCTAAATTTCAATATTCCCAAGATCTTTGTCCATTCTTCATTTTGAAATAATCATCCGTTGTGGACACTCCAATTCTAATTAAGAAGTTTTCGTTGAACATGGGAAGTATCAACTTGAAGCCCCTACTTCCTTTAACGCCCTGCCAGGGAACCCAGGAGAAGTTAACCTAAAACAAGTTACTAAATTTACATAATGGTTTTTTTTCTTAAGAGTTTACAATTGATAAAGAATAACAATGTGAAAGCAATATAACATAAGACAATACATACTCATTTACATATTACAAATCCTGAGGGTTCCATGACGTAGGATTACATAAGATAACTAATCTACTAAATACATTAAACAACATACAATCTCCATAATGCAAATGAATATACAAGAACATCATTTCATTAATGAAACCTAGATACAACTAATACCATAAGGTATACATAACAACCAACGTCCACTACACAAGTCGCAGGGTATGTAATAAAACTCAATATAAAGTCCAATACAATATTCCAAGAATGTCACAACTGATACAATGATACAAGTATACAACATAAGAAAGATAAGAGCAAGTCACCAATAATCCTTGTATGTACGTAAGGTTAGAAACACCTTGTTTGAGGTCTTTCATGGTTAGAATCCTTGTCTGTACGAAAGGATTGTTGAGCCACATAGAGTCACTTGGGGGCCACGGTCCAAAGGGACTACTAGGGTAACTCAAGAGTAGACTTATGTGATGACACTTCCCTATATGTGCTCTAGGTTCCTATGTGAGCTTTGTGGTACACTTGTTTTGGTCTCTTGATCTATTATACTTAAATCTTGAAATCTTCTTGTTCTTTTTTACCCAGTGTACCTTTGCATTAGTCTTGCTTGTTTGTTGTTTACCGTGTGTGTGGGCCTGATGTTATCTCCTCAACACGATGGGAGTGGACCTTTGGTTCCACGAGGTCGAGTGGTTGTGATTCTTATTACCATTGAGATCCGACGTTCATGACTTTATGCTAGGATGATCCTTGTTGTAGTTGCACCTTCTTGTTCATCATTGTTGGTGAGTTGCTCTTATCTTTCTTATGTTGTATACTTGTATCACTGTATTAGTTGTGACATTCTTGGAATATTGTATTGTACTATATATTGAGTTTTACTACATACCCTGCGACTTGTGCAGTAGATGTTACTTGTTATGTATACCTTATGGTATCAGTTGTATCTAGGTTTCATTTATGAAATGATGTTCTTGTATATTTATTTGCATTATGGAGATTGTATATTGTTTAATGTATTTAGTAGATTAGTTATGCTACATAATCATACGTCATGGAACCCTCGAGATTTGTAATTTGTAAATGAGTATGTATTGTCTTATGTTATATTGCTTCCGCGTTATTATTCTTTATCAATTGTAAACTCTTAAGAAAAAAAATCATTCTGTAAATTTAGTAACTTGTTTTAGGTTAACTTCTCCTGGGTTCCCTGGCGGGGCATTACACTTCCTCTCCAATGTTACCACAATTCTGAAAACTTTACCTAATACTACTTGCTTTTTTTGTTCTCTACTTGTTGTCTCTAAAGGAGGGTGTAATTGGCATTAAAGAGCTTTGTAAAGTTTCATTGATCTATTGGTGTCTAACTCTATTCCTTGTTTTTCAGCTTGTGCATAATTGTTAGGACGACATTATTAGTAATAGTTGATGCTTGTTTTCTTCTTGGCAACCATCAGGTTCTTCAAATAAGCTTCTTGTAGTCCAGGAAAGTACAATGATCCTTACATCTCTATGTAAGAACTTCACATGAATAATGATACACTCTATCTAGTATACATTATTACTAATATTTATTTATACATGTACTAGTTTTGTCAAATAGAGGAGCAGACAATTATATATTTGCAGCCTTTGTTTTAAATGGAGATTACGTTATTTTTCCAATTGTGACTAGCTTTGTCTGTTGCTAACCAACGCCAACCTAACAATGCATTATAAGGCTTCATGCATAATGAGGTGAAAACAAAGTGAAGTAGAAATGTTTGAGTTCCAGTGATTACCTTTTGCTCCATGACAACTCCAAGCACTTTTATTTCCACATGTACTACTCTTGAATTCCTTGACAAATGGGTCGTTACTTAGTACTTACACCATATCATCCACTACTTAATTGGTGTGATGGCTTAAATTACTTGACTCGCAATAATTTTATCTGATTACAATTGATTTGTTATCATCCTTGCATTTGCATTTGTAGTCAAACAATAGCCAATACTTTGTTATTTCACTCTAGATCAATCATATTGATGCTTAGCCTTGGCTTCAAACATGTAGTGTTATCATGGTCTTTGAGTCCACACCAGTTATAAAGCAGTTCCATTCTGCCCTAATTTCTCGAGCAATCCTTGTGA
The DNA here is from genome assembly GCA_018584345.1 of Thuja plicata. Classification (NCBI taxonomy): domain Eukaryota; kingdom Viridiplantae; phylum Streptophyta; class Pinopsida; order Cupressales; family Cupressaceae; genus Thuja; species Thuja plicata. The sequence goes on from MU228403.1 coordinate 6,013,106, forward strand.
AGTGACCCTACACAATACAACCTTGACACTATATTATAGGTTGACCTCTGGAGTCACATTGGATTCGACTTCTACATCCTCCATTGTTGTTATTAAATTTATTATTGTTTTCGGATTCCAAAAGACACTAGGAAATGTATTCTTGTTGTTATGCAGCTTTGATGGTGTGTTGGGTGGAGTAGACTATTCACCTTGTAAACAAGTACTTGTGTGGTTACTTTTCAAATTATGTAACCAATCTTTAGTGAAGTGATTTGGTGTTTGACAAACATCAAAGAACATCTTATGGCAATTTGTTTTGGTGTGGCCTTTTGCTCTTCAATTCGGGCAACATAAGTTTTTAGGTTCCTCGTTAGAATCTCTATTTGCTTTTAATTCCTTCATTGTGCAAAGCATTTATCTCCATAGTGCTTGCACTAATCTTGGTTCACTATCATTGCTTGCAGTTCAGACCATCTTCATCAATTTATCTTTTTCAATGTACAGAGATTGTATCTTCACTTTCTATTTCCATAGCTCTATTGTACACCTTTGTATATGATTCTGGCAGTGTCATTTTCATTTTCTTCTACAACAAAGGAATGACACCTTGGATGAACTTATTTTTATCTGATTGTCCAATTTCACTAATAATTCCTTTAGTCTCCCACTTGTAAGCTCTTGCATTCTCATGTTTTCCATGCCAACTATTGTAAATTTAACCAGTGATTTCCTTGTCATCCCAACAAAATCTAAATTCTTCTTTGAAAGCCTTCCATAATTTCTCCCAATTATTTAAACTTGCTAGCTCAATCTCTATGTAACAATCAATCACTACACCTTGGAGGGTGGTTGGGAATGACCATAAACAATAATTTATATAATTTTGTTCACGTGCTGCTCAAATAATTTCACAAGTTTGAAGTATCATACTAAATCCTCCAAACCATTTCCTACAAACAAAGGTAGTTTCTACCTCATTACACTTGAACTCATTGGTTAAGTCATCATGGCTTAACCTTCAAGCATATCTAGTGACTACAACTTCTCCTCAGAAGGCTCTAATTTCAAGGTTTTAAAGGTCTAGCAGCACTCAAACACATGAGACTCCTCAATTCTTCAAGAGACTTCAATATTTTGCACACTACCATAGCCCATGGGTTCTTTTTTTACTCCAAACCTTTGCCATAGTGTGTTTGGCTTGGTTTCTTCAAACAAGATAAACATACACTTCTTCTGGACAGTGCAGATGTCTAGTCATCTTGGTCCACTCTTCCTCTATACACAGCAAGTTAATCTTCATAATTAATAGGATGTTCGAATGTCTCCTTTTTCTAACTATGACTCCAAATTATGCTTCAACTCTGACTCCAAATTGATGATTTTTTTGTAGTTGAATGCTTCATGCAACCTCTTTCATTTGTATTGTGGGAACCTCTAATTTCCCAATTTTCCCCAACTATGTTTTAATCTTCTCTCACCTATATTAAGGTTTTGATGACAATGACGTCGTCAATCGCTTGTATGGTCGTCAATAGGTATTGACTAACATTGGTTCTTTATGAATCTGACCTAACTTCATTATAGGCAACACCACCAAATGTTTATTTTCAAATAATAACACTCATATTGTAATAAAAATAGAAAATAACCATACATAGTAGATAACTATATACCTCCCTTCTCCTTCATCTACCTTGAGTTTCTCCTCTTTTATTAGGGGTGCAGCTTCAGGGGATTTTTTGGATGAGGAGGATGAACTCCTTTAGGATATCCTATTGGAAGCTCGTTTTAAGACTAATAAGAGTGCTAAGAAGTGTAATGTCCCCTTTTTCGAGCACATTATTTCTTGTTGCATCGTTAGCCGTTTTATCATGGTCCTGTGGGCTAACCAAGATTTTACATGGATCAGTGTGATATTTTGCCTAGGTAATTCCAATTCCAAGCCAATTAGAGCAGTTTCCTTAAGGTTTCCAAATACTTACTAATTATAGTAAGTCAACAGAGCTCAGTATTCTTGGCATTTCAGTGTTGGACTTCGAGCGTATCGCCGACAGCTTTCCGACAAGGTATCACACATCATCTTCCGAGTTCGTTTGATCATCCATTTTAATGCCAAAAGATTTCATAGTCTATTATTATGTCACTTTATTATTAAATGGATATATTAATTTAAAGTGGTTTAATTAAGACATAAAGTGGAAATATGAAAGGACAAAGAAGGGGAAACCAAAGAGTCACAGCTTGTTGCTTTAAAAGAGGGAAAGGAGACTCATTTGGTTCATGCTTGATTTTACGATTTGACTACTCTTCTCTTGGAGATTGAGGAAGCTTCTAGCTTTCAATTCTGAAACCTGAGGACGGAATCCTTCAAGCTTTCTCGATGGATTGGACAGAAACCCAGTTCATCTTTGAGGTGGATTCGCAACGGAATTCACATTGTGTTTTAGGTTCTTTTGTAGTTTCCAATCTGATTGTAACTTCTGTTTTTAAGATTGGATCATGTTATTAATCTGCTGAAGATTGAATGAAATAATATTTGTGAGATTATTTCATCTGGATATTTCCTAGTATTTGTTGGTGAATCTGAGATAAACTTCGAGAAATTTGGGGAGAATATCCATTGGGGATATTTCAAGAAGGCTCATGCAGTGGTCTCTAACAATGGTTAAGTTTTTGGATTTGAGAAACGGGAAACGGGTTTCTCACCTTCCTCAGATGATGAGGACCCCAAAATGAATCACAGATCTTGTGATCTGTCTGAGCCTCTCTCTTCTACTCTGCAAGGGATTGGGTTTCTGGCTAAGATAGTTGAAGATGATGTGATTTGCTCTCCTCTTAATGTTCCCAATATGTTAGAGAATGCTTTGAAAAGTGATGCTGCTTCTAGGCTTGGTGTCTCTTTTCCTGGAACTAAGGAGTCAGTGGCTGGGATGGACAGTCAACATGAGCCTAAGGTTGCTTTTTTTTCACCTCTTGTTGTTGTTCCTGTGCCTGCCCCAAATGTGACCACAGAGATTGTGATGGATAAACAGATTCAAATCTTTCATGTCCCCCCATGTGGGGACATTACAGATGGTCGACCTTTGTAGATTCTAAGTGTTGGTCAACCTTTTGGCATATAAGTGAAGTCTTTCATTATGGGTGGACTCCCCTTGAATATGATAAACAAAACAAAATATGAAGTGAAGAAAACATTGTCTTCATAATGTTTGATAAGACCGACTCTTCTTATGGGGTGCCTTAATTGATAAGTTTAAAATTGAAAATAAATTTAATTGTTTTTATGAAAGCGGTCGACCTCTTTGGTGTTGTCGCCTCCTTTACCCAACCCTTGTGAAGGGACAACCATTCCAAAGGACAAGGCACTTGAGGGAAATAATAGGATATTAAACCACGATTGCAGAAGTAGAATCATATGGCATCAAAGAAGATCAATCAACATTCAAGCTAATACAATTATAAACTCATATATATATATATATATATATATATATATATATATGTCTTCATTTGATAAGAAGTATGAATCTATGCAGATGTTCTATTGCTTCTAACATATGATTAATAATTAAGTAGGAATGTATAATTAATGTGGATGAAGATTCCTTTAAGCTTATAAACAATCCACCATCCCATTATGGAGGGGAAGGTAGGGTATATGAGGAGAGCAAGTAGCATAAAGGTTCATATAATGTCCCCTACTAGGAAGCTGTCAATTTCCAATGCTTAAACTTTAACATACATTACTATGCAACTAAATTAAATTAAATTAAGAAAACAAATAATAATCATAATATATTTGACAGTCAACATATTCAAACCCTCGCTGTCCCCCCGAATGTGGGTGGGAATGTGGCTCGGTCTTCTACTCCCTGTGATAGTGTTTCTCCGGATCTGTGTGGGAATGGGCCCTTGGTGTCTACTTCCTCTGACAGTGCAATGGCTATCAATTCTAGTAGCATCCTTGGTGATGTTGTGCCTGTAGAGAGAAATTGCAATGTTGCTTCTAAGATGGCGGGTGTTTCTCTGCTGGCATTCTTTCTCAGGATGTTGGTGTTCCAGCGATGAGTTAGTTAGTTTGGCAGCATGCGGCTGCTAAAGTGGAAGAGGGTTGGATTACTATGAAGGGAAAGAAAACCATCACGTCTATGTCCTCGTTTGACATGACTCTTTGTTCCCACAAGAGGAGTTCTATAGGTAAATCTTGATGGTTCCTGGTTGTGGGTGATTGAGCTGGAGTTTTCTCTGGTGCTTTCTTTGGTTTTCGGTTGCTTGCTAGCTTTTATGTGCAGCTTTTGTTTCAGGCTATGGGAGCCTGTTGGTAAAACACATGTTGTGGTCTTGTTTCGTTCTCTCTTGTTTTGGTGGGATTTCATACTATATCCTATGTAATCATTTTGTAAAGGGTTTCGGGTCCCTTCAAAACCTATTTTTACCTTAATCAAAAACATATTCAAACCCTCTTTCTTACTTCTCTCCAAACTCAACCTTGAGGAGGGCAGGGAGTACTTGTCATATGGCGCTCAAATACCAATCTACAAGTGGATTCCCTCGAGGCTTCTAGGACACATATTCATACCCACCTTGGAACTATGCCCATAGGGTTTTCAGAAATACATGCCTTAGCCTCTCTTGGGATTCACCCACCGTGCGAGGAATTACTCGAGTCGTTCCCTACAACCTATCTGTCCTCAAAAGGGGCTATAGCAAGAGACTAAGGGGTAGGCTATGAATATACTAACTTCAAATGACTATATATATACTATTCTAAGGGGCAGCAACAACTATAGGAGATGGGTCCCCCTACTATCTCTATATGGGCAGCCCCTTCAAATTCTATAGGGCCTACCTTTAGAATAGTAGGGATATGGGCCTCGATCAGGAACTCTATCCAATGGATGGGGAGTCGCGCTCTATAACTATTCCAGATCCCAAGGGAAACTATTCCAGCAGATCCCAGGCAGGGGAATCTATCTCAACTGCTCAAACTACCCCTAACAATCAATCTTATTAAAAGCATGGGCAATCAATCTATTTTCTTCTCCCTCCCTTGTTCTCTTCCATCCCTCACCCCCGGTTGAGTTTCATCCTTCTTTCCACCCCCCTTTAAATTGATAGGGCGTGTAAGGGTTCTATTATAAAGGTTAACTTCACTATCCGACAATCCCTTTATAATAGTAGGGGGGGTGAAGCAAGGTTCCAAACGATTCTAGTTGTATGGGGAACTGCCCATTAGAATAGTAGGGGCCATAGAATTTTAGAGAATAATAGAATAATAGGGCTCCCACCCACGCATGTTACGTATAGAATCGAGATATGGCCCGAATGGTAGGCACTTCGTTCAATGAGTGAGGGAGGGCGATAAGTGAAGTTTCCATCGCCATATTCTATACGTAACATGCCAACGGGTGCCCCTACTATTATAAAGGGATTGTAGGATAGTGAAGTTAACCTTTATAATAGAACTCTTACATGCCCTATCAATTTAAAGGGGGGGGAAGAAGGATGGAACTCAACCGGGGGTGAGGGATGGAAGAGAACGAGGGAGGGAGAAGAAAATAGATTGATTGCCCATGC
>MU228403.1:6027643-6042173 GCA_018584345.1 Thuja plicata
AATAGACTTGGAAATTTAGAATTCAATTGAATGTGTATCCAAATGTTGTAAACTTTGGATAGAATTGTATCTTACAAACAATACATGTATTAATAAACATTCTTGTACTCGATTTGCAGAGTAGAGTTGGTATACCACAGTTGGAAACAGAAAGCCAGTTGTTCTAGGTGAAGAACAAATATAAAAAACACTGCATAGACCAAAAGTATACATTTAGTACATATATTTTATTTTGTATGAACTTTGATAGTTTAACTATGCATTTCAAATGGAGTGTACTGCAAATTGAGTAAACTAGTTGAGGTGTGGTGCTTACAATTGATTTGTTGTGGCTGCAGGAGCCTATGACAAAGTTGCCAATCGCTTTTCCTCTTCTTTCTTCCAAGCTACAAATGGGTTTTGTTGCATGCGTGCATATCTCTCAAATGTGAATGTTGGCTGGATGCGAAGGTTTCCAAAGTCTCGAACTCGTGAAATTTCTGTGAATGTAAGGCCTTGTCTGTCAATGTTGCCAATATTGACTGTTAAGGTCCATGCCATTTTTAATGATATTTGACGGTGGCTTCCACGATTGATTTGGATTACTAGAATATACTGTGGGTTATCCTGGTTTTTTGCATCATTGTATACAATTGCTTTGACCTAACCAAGTGCACCGTTGACGAGTCCAACTTGAACCCATATATTTGCACATAGCATGACCTCTTGGCCAATACACAAGAGGATCTTGGATTGAAATTGTTCTTCTTCTAGATTTGAGCATGGTAATCCTTTAAGTTGCTTTGCATTGGACATGGCAACTGGCTTTGCTAAAAATAGCAGCATGCATTTGTTACGGATTAAGACCATTTCATTTGTTGAAAAGAGATGTATGGCTGGGAGGAAAAGTGTTTGTTCATCTAAGGCCATTAATGAATCAGATCGTGACATTAGAAGCTACCAATCTGCAATTGTAGGTGTTGCATTCAGTAAATTTGAAAGAAGTGCACGAAATTGAATCTGTATAGGAGTGTCCCCTACTTGGCGGGAAATTTTATCCACGGTAGCAACAGTTTTGAAGCTGCGGCAGAGTGTGCCACCATAGGAATTTGAAGCATACATTGGAATGTCTTTAACTGGTGGTAATTGGAATAGAACAATTGCGCCTCCTCCAAATGGAATGTGATTCTGAGCTGGAAAAGCTTGGCGTAGCCTCATGTCAATTTTTTCAAGCAGCTTAGGGCCTTTGAAACTAATTTCATCTATTAGAATTTAACGAATGAAGTACATGCTTTCTTGGAAGGTTGCAAGAGCTTGTTCTTGTAGGGGCACCATTTCTTTGATTGGTATTCGAAGAGAAGAATGAATTGTTGATGCTTGTATGTTGAACGTTGATACGCATGTTGGTGCGAGGAGAAGCAATGACATTTGGAAAGGTGGTGCAGAGTTGATCATTGTTGACTTGATTGATGTAATAAGGAGTGACTTTTGTGTGCTTGTTGTGCCCTGGACAATAAGTTGTTGTGGTGGTTTTTGAATAGTTGAATGCAGATGCCCTAGAACAATTTCGTATGTTTTTTGTTGTTGTGTAGACAACGTAGTGTGTGCTTTGTGATTGAGAATTTGTGGGCCTTGAAACATGATGCAATTAGCTTGTATGAAAGTAGCAGCTATGTTTTGTTGTGATGGATTGAAATCTAATTTTTCCCAATTATTTTTCAAGTCTATTTCTCAGTTACCAAGCATGTCAATTTCATTTAGGTGGGTAGGTAGGCCTGGGTACAATATTGACAAGACTTGCCATTCATTTGGTGTACTTTCTTGCATAATATTTTCATTGCTTGTTGGGCTGTCAATTTCATTTTCTTGTACCGGTTCAAGAATAGTTCTACGTACATGCCAAGGATGGTATTAGCTTGAAAAAGTCTCCCAATTATTTGTAATCTCACATGATGTTGATCCAATACTTGTTTGAAGGTTGCGGAATGGCTTGTATAAAACTAATTGACTCCAACAAAATGCTTCAAAGCAATTGTCCTCTTTAGAAGGGATGGCTATGAAGCGTAGAGAGACTCGAACAATAGCTATGATTGTGCAACACATGAGTTCAATTAATAGCCCATTTAGAAAATGATGAAATTTTTGGTAACAGTGACCTTTCACATGATTAGTGAAGGCCTTTACTTTGTGCCAAGAATCTTGATGCATTGATGATGTTATTTTTTGTATTGTTGTTATGGTCATGATTTCTTGTGTGTATTGATGTTGCAATGAAACATGTGAATGTCACTTGTAATGCAAAAAAAATTGTTCGTCCAATGTTGGTTGAAATAATGTCTAGTGTGAAAATTTGGGGCATTAATTTGTGAGAATGCTTTAAAATAATTTGAAGTGTTTCATAAAAATGTAGCGATGGATGAAATTATTGAAGTATATTAAGTTTTCACTTCGTCTAATCGATGTCATGATCTTTTGGCTTGATTGCATGAAGTTCAAAAGTCTATCAGAGTTTCATTTTTTTTATGGAATTTTCCACATAGCAATTGAAACGTCTATTAGCAAGCATCAGTGGAGAAGTGATAGATTTAAACTAATGATACATTTAATTGCAAGGATTGAAACATGAATGTTTGTTGGTACTTGCTTGATACTTGTCAGCTACATTTGGGAAAAACGTTTAAGGGCTTTCTCACTCATTTGATTTAGAACATATCTTGTAATCATTGCAGTACATGAGACTACATTTCGCCTTTGCATTTTGTCAAACGGGGGTCATGCACCCTTTATCATCCACGTCTGCACACATCCTACTATTATAGAATTCCATAACAAAACATCTCATTTTGGCATTTCATCAAGCAAGTGGCATGCATTTTTCACTCTAAATTTCTCATGTATCTTGCTATCAGATTAGCATTCCATGAAACTACATTTCTTTGTGGCATATTATCGAACACTCTGAATGGATCATCAATTCTAGCATTTTGGCAATACCCTAAAAACATGGATGTCCATGAGAGCACACTCTTTCTAGCACTTTCTCTAACAAATCACACACCATTTCCATGCTTCATTTTCGGACAAATGCAACAATCATTCCATTCCAGTATCAAACATTTTGTTCTGGCATTTTAACGAATAGTTGGCAAGCACATTCATTTTTTTCTTTCTGGAAAAATCTAGATATCATCACATTCCATGATACCACACTTCAATTCAGATATGTCAAAATAGATTCTTACCTCCTTGATTACTCCACTGGAGACATACCCAGCCAATATCGCTATCCATGAGATAACATTTAACCGTCATAAAGTTGGGGTGCATCTTATATTCTCTCATTTTGAACATGTACCTTGAAACCATGGCTGCCCAAGAAACTATATTTGGTTTGAACATTTTGAACGTCCTACAAGTACAAGTATTAGTATAAATTACAATCAACATAACCCTTGTACTTCTTTTCATACATGTACAAGCAATTAAAGTATTTACAATATTTTATTAAAGGTTAAATTTATATAAATATTAAATATATACTATTTAAATATTAATAGAATTAATAATATAATAACCCAAAACACTTTTTAAGTTAATAAATAATTATTTTTTTAACTTCTTAAAACTGAAATCTTAATAAAATATATAATAAAAACTATTTCTAATATATTTCAAATAATATTGACATTAATATTAATTGAAAGATTAAAATAATATTATTAAAAAAATTTAAATAAAACAAAACACAATTATAAATAAATTTTTTAATAAATTTATTTCTCAAAATTAAAATCATAATTACAATAAAAAATATTAAAATTGTTAAAATTAAAATGAGCTTTAATATTAAAACTTACATAAAACTAAATTTCAAAAGCAAAAATTAGAATAAATTTGTGCTTCCCACATCTGGTACACCTCCCCCTTTTCGCCCTCCATGAAAAATCATGAAAATGTTGCAATCGTCAGCAAAGCAGCCAAAGCTAATGCCCTTTTTATTACAATAGCTTATTTTTATTATTATCATAGTACTTGTGGCCAAATGTCCTAGTAGTAATTACAAAATGTCCCAATAGTGGTGCAAAAATGGGCCAACTACCAACCAAAAAAGGTAAAAAATGATCAGCTATTAGTACATGTGCGATCGACCATTGGGTCATGTGTTTTCATTTTTGGAGCTCCTTTAGTATTAGTAATTGGGGGCTCAACATGACAAAAACGTCACGGTTACTAGACCCCCTAACGACTATGGTGACTTTTCCCTAGGGGAAAGGAACCATTAGTGAATCGGGGTCCAATAGCCGTTCATTTAGAGTTAATAATTTATTTACCAGTAGTAGATCATTTATATACCAATAGTTGGTCATTTTTTAACTTTTTGACCCATGATTGAGTCATTTGTGCACCACTACTAGTGATTTATTGAACCACTACTAGATATTTGTGAACCACTACTAGAGATTTGTGGGAGATTTGTGAACCACTACTGGTGATTTGAGTGAATAATTATTGGTGCAATGAGGGTCAGCTATCGGCAAACACTTTTTTTGGACCACTTTTTGACCCTTTCGTGCATAACGTTTTCTATAGTTCTACGTTATTGGCCAGAAGCTGAAACCTTAGCTTTAAAAAGTTAAGTCGCATACGGAAACAACTAAAAAAATCGTCGAAATCCGATATGATTTGGTACCTCAATTGAACACGCAAAGTTAGCTATAGCCACTACTTATGCCTTCCCCTAATTAAGATTGAACACTTATCAATTAGTTTATCTCGATATTACCTATTCGTCCTGTCACCTCAAGAAATTACTAAGAAACTCCTTTTATCTTGAATTACACTCCATACAACTAAAGTGGCCCTATAAAAAACTTCCCAATTGAATGAGTAAAAGTTTTTAATAATGTCCGCACAGACAACACAGCCTGTAAGACCTATGGATCAAGCAAATCTTTACATGTGATTCTCTTTTAGTGAAGTTGCATGTTTATTAAGCTAAATATTATTCAAAAATTCTTTGAAATGTTTTCTGGCAATCTCATTGGATCTGGATTTTGCAATGCAGATTTTCAGGAAGGAAACACAATTTTCAACACATGAGAAGGTAGAAATACGAGTCTGAATGGTGGGGGGGAGCGATGAAGCATCCCAGGGAGGGGGGGCTATAGGGCATCCCATCACTGATCATATTACGTATATAATCTGACATTGACTGCATCACCGTCTATAGCATGGCATCAAGACGCGATGAAGCATCCCATCTCATCACCAATCCCCCGGCACTTTCTATAGTGGGCGCTAGGGAAACACCACAAACTGTCTCCTCTGACGTGTACGGTGCAGATGATTTCAATGGCAGTCACTGCCTTTTTAACCAATAGCAGCCGTAGATCCCAAAATACAGGTCGGGGCTTTCCAAGATGGAAACGCCTACGGCGTAATAAAAGAAACATCAACAAGCAATTTATATGCAACTCCTAACAACTACCCACAACCCAGCAAGTAATAAATACATAATCAGGAACAAACATACTATAACAAAACATTATAAGTTAATTTATCACAACTAAATGTCAATCCCTGTGACCTAGGGGATGATCAAAAAGGAGTAAATCCGAGCCATCTAGAAAGAGCAAGCCACAATGTCAACAAGGAGCAAAACCACATTGTAATATAGTCCAAATCTTACCTGCTCCTAGAGAATATTTCCTTGGTTCCTTTGTAACCATATCCTGAATGGCAGCATAATTACATAATCATGAACTGAAATGATCATGTCAACGAGATTCATGAATGAATGATCAGAGAGTTACCATGCACCTATCCTAGGGATCATAACCAAACATTACATAAGATTCGCCTAAAGGTTCAAAAAATGACAAAATCTAGGGCATACATGGTTTCTTTGCTGCAGGCTATACATTTAGGTCTTCAGTTTGCAACCTTGAGTACTGAAAGCAATCTAGCTAATAAGCATTTATATGGATGATGCTTTAGGTGGTAAGTTAAGAGTAAGACTCATGCTTATATGCTGATATTTCTTTCTGGTTATAATAATCAAGATTACTTCAGGGCATTATTATATTTTCAACTCCACTTTCTCCCTTCTAGATTATTTTGTCTTGCACCTAACAAGGACTGTGCTCGACTCTACAAACTTCAGGAACCTGCTTTACAGAGAACCCCGACTCCACAGTCTTCCCATACAGATGCCAAAAGGAAGTATTGTGATATTGACAAGCATACTTTAAATACATATCTGACACTTAGTGTATAAAATTATTGTCTTTGGCAGACCTATTTTATTCCATAACAAGTTTAACAATGTAATTAAAACTCAAATTTCCTGACAGTTGGTATCATCTCCTCGTCTCAAGACACATTACCTGGATCACTGTCATTTCACCACTCTAAAGCTATCCATGCAAGTAATTCAGAAATAAGTCGAGGAGAGAGAGAGAGAGATATTGTACTAATGTGACAGTGCAGACACATTTTCCAGAGCAGGAAATTTTGATATATCAATGTTTCTAACAATGCGAGATTCTCTTTCTTGCAACTCTATAAGGAACCTGCTTTACAGAGAACCCAAACTCCACAGTCTTCCCATACAGATGCCAAAAGGAAGTATTGTGATATTGACAAGCATACTTTAAATACATATCTGACACTTAGTGTATAAAATTATTGTCTTTGGCAGACCTATTTTATTCCATAACAAGGTTAACAATGTAATTAAAACTCAAATTTCCTGACAGTTGGTAGCATCTCCTCGTCTCAAGACACATTACCTGGATCACTGTCATTTCACCACTCTGTGCTCGACTCTACAAACTTCAGGAACCTGCTTTACAGAGAACCCAAACTCCACAGTCTTCCCATACAGATGCCAAAAGGAAGTATTGTGATATTGACAAGCATACTTTAAATACATATCTGCCACTTAGTGTATAAAATTATTGTCTTTGGCAGACCTATATTATTCCATAACAAGGTTAACAATGTAATTAAAACTCAAATTTCCTGACAGTTGGTAGCATCTCCTCATCTCAAGACACATTACCTGGATCACTGTCATTTCACCACTCTAAAGCTATCCATGCAAGTAATTCAGAAATAAGTTGAGGAGAGAGAGAGAGAGAGAGAGAGAGATTGTACTAATGTGACAGTGCAGACACATTTTCCAGAGCAGGAAATTTTGATATATCAATGTTTCTAACAATGCGAGATTCTCTTTCTTGCAACTCTATAGCAACATCAATACAGAACTGACTCCCAAAAACATACACATACCAGCAGCTGTGAGACTTGCAATGATTGCTTGAAGACGATCAGGCCTTTCTGGATGAGGATGTGACTTCATCTTAATCTGTTTCATTTAACAACAAACCTGTTCATGAATTTCCCAAAGGAAGATCTAGTTCATTGGCATGCCTCTGGATACAGCTAACATACGACAATGCAAAAAACACATTTATCTTTTGACTTGAATTATAATATTAACATGTTTACTGGGAAACATACAATAAATGTGAATTTCTGACAGTGTTCAAAATTAAATCTCACACAACATGCTCACCTCTGAGTGAAGCAGCATCCGCTCATCAAATCCAATTGCTGTTCGTTTATGAAATGATGATGTGCATGACTCCTCAAGCATAGATGGTGTGGAAGATGGCAAAGTAACTGCATTATTTTTACTTTCTGCCAATAATGATATCACATATGTCAGAAAGGTACAGAACATAGTCGAGCATAAACAACACAAACATGGGATTCAAAAAGCAGTTCTCCACACAAGAAAAATAAGTGCATGGCTCATGTACACTTTTAAACATGCATAGTTTTCATAAAATTGACAAGGTAGTAAACGAATATGAAAGATAAATTAGAGTAAAGTCTGAGCATAATAAGACAAAAGAATATCAGCACCAAGTTTACATGAGACCTGGCTAAATAAATTGAGTGTACAACTTGCATAAAATGAGAAACTAAGAATTGCAGATATTCTGGAGTGTAGACTGGGTGAGAAAAGACCATAAGCGATGTCTTTGAAAGCATGTCAATATTTTGCACATACTACATACCACAAATTGAAAAATTCACAATAACCTGTGTTTGAGAACAGCGCTGCGTCACCACAGAGAATCATAAATTGCCCACAATGCTTAAAATTTGTTTGTGTTCATTATAGACTCTATACACATGAATTGATATATATCAAAACTTATATTGTATTCAGGGTCACCATATAGAAACATACATATAGTAATTATATGGCTGCAATTTTGGCAAGCAAAATGTTGAAATAAAGATTTTTTTGTTACTGAAACAATATGAGGACATACAATACCGTCATCACCTTACTGTGACACAAATATTATCTTTTATTTAGAATTACCTAAGCATCAAGCATCTCTGCTTCCTAATAAATAATATGGTACTTTGCTTATAGCGTTATTTTCCCTAATGTCACCTGAAGTGATATTATCATTCCATCCCTCACACTTAGGCTTCCATTACCAAGTTTTGTATTGCACAAAATTAATATAAATATAAGTTTTGTCTGATAAGGCCGTATATGAATATCTCTTACATATATGCTCACATTTTGTAACTTAATGATATCTGATAAAACAACAAAAAACTATACTAATGGTTAGGAATGATAAGGGTAGTGCAGTGGGAATTGAAAGCATGGCCAGTTACAAAAGCATTTAAGTAGGGTCAAAAACACACTGTAAATACTAAAAACTGAAAAACAAAAACTAAACTTTGATATAACTAAAAGCATAACTAAAGGGATTAAACCCACAGCAGGTAAACCCTCAATGAACTGCAAAAGAGAAGCTCATAAGGTCTAACTACTAATATAAATTAAGAAGGCGCCCCAGTGAAAGAGGGAGATGATGGAGACCAAAGCAGAAGACCAAGGGCAGATATGGAAATTTGCATGCACCTCTATCGATGCTTTGAGCAGGGAAAACGGAATCGTCATCTATAATGTGTCAAAGAGATTCACTCAATCTATGGGAGTTTAGGTGCAAAATTTTGAAAGTATTGTTGGCAAGTGATGCATTTTTGGAGTGTTATGGGACACTTGAGGGTTGTCAGTTATGGTAACACATCTGGTATGATGATCGCTTGGAGTTGTTTACAGTTTTGGAGATGCAGATAGCAAAATCACTAAGTACAGTGAATAGAAATACAGAGTATAGCAGTACAGTTTTGGACAGCAAAGTTAGTATATGGCGTATGAAGACTTGCGAGCTTAGGCAAGGACATTTTGGGGTATGTATGACCTTTTGTTAAGGTCGCTTGAGTTTTGGTGTTGATCGCAGTGAGTTACATTGTATTGAAGACATGCAAAGACAAAGTAATAGAGATACAAGGTGGAGGAACAGTCGCGATGATTAAGGGAGTATGACATGGAATTCAAACGTGCTAAGTTGGATCGGGATTGCGGATAACCTGTGCTTTGGTAGTATAAGGTTTCCGACTTTGTATTTACTCTTTGCATTAGTATTAACTCTATTTTGTAATGTATTTCAGAGCCAACTGGATAATGTGATACATATATATATATATATATATATATATATGAAGGGCTTTTTGTAAAGCGAAGTGTGGATATGGTATGAATGATAGACAGATGGAATGGATGCATTGTGATGTCAGGCAGATGTTGATGCGAGCTACAACTGGAACTATCTAAGCATAAGTTGATGCTTGTATTGTTCGCTACTGAGAATGATTGTAACAGGACAATTTCTGATTGTAAGAGGAGTGTGCTCAGTATACCTTTAATAGGGTTTTGTATTCCCCAAACAGGGAAATGTGCTAATGTAATATTCAGCTCCTAACAAGGCTAGGTCTCCTAACAAGACACTATACTTTTAGTACATATTTGTGGGTATCATCCCCACAGGGGTTTTCTCTTGGTCAAGGTTTCCTCGACAACAATTCATGGTGTTACGAGTTATGTGTTGTGTGCTTATGTTCTTTTCATTTCAGTAATTATATGGTTAAGTTGGAAATTATTAAGTTCATTTTTAAAGTGTTGTAATATTGATTCACCCCCCCCCCCCCCCCCCCTCTCAGTATTACTTAATCCTAAAAATTGGTATCAGAGCTTTTGGCCCTTGGAAAGAAAGTTTAATAGCTTAAGGGAGATCAAGATGGATTTTGAAAGTTTGGAGGAAAACTTTGAAGCAGCACTTGAAGATCTTGACAAAGCTAAAACAGAGAATGGTGACTTAAAATTCATCTTTTGAAGAGCAGAGGGATTCATTAAGAAACTAAAAGAACAGCTTGAGCTTTCCAGAAATCAGAGACAAGATCTTATGGTTAAGATAAAAGAGGATTCAGACAATGATACTTCAGATCAGATAATGCAGCTTGAGCAAGAGAAAGATACTTTGAAGCTTAATTATGAAACTACTTCACTACAGGTGGCTAAAGTGATTCAACAAGAAAAGGATGCTAAGAAAAAAATTGAAGAAATCTTAAAGGATGCTAATATTCAGATGGGACAATGAAGGCTGAACTGGATCACTACAAGGATAAGTATCTGGAATTAGAGAAATATAATCAGATCATAAAAGGAGAACTTGTTGAGGCAAAGAATCATATTGAGAGACTTCACATGAGCAATGACTTGATCGATGAACAGAGAGACAGACAGAAACCTAAAGGAGGCATGACTGGTGTTGGCTTCAATGAAGTTGAATGTTCAAAGATTCAAGAAGAAAAATCTGATGCGAAGATTGATGGAGAAAAACTACTCTTGAAGAATCTAAAGAACAGATCAGACCTTTCAGAGGTAGATGTTTTGGATGTAACAAGGTTGGACACATGAAGAGAGATTGCAGAGGTAAAGCCCCTTTCAAACCTTTTTCTGTTTATTGCTTTAACTATTATGCATATGGGCACAAGAAAGATCAGACCTTTCATTGGTAGATGTTTTGGATGTAACAAGGTTGGACACATGAAGAGAGATTGCAGAGGTAAAGCCCCTTTCAAACCTTTTTCTGGTTATTGCTTTAACTGTTATGCATATGGGCACAAGAAAGCAGAATACAGGAAACTTGACCAATCAAGATTCAAACAAGATAACATTAGTGAAGAGACAGCGGCTAAGACCACATGTTACAAATGTAATAACCTTGGGCACATCGCAAGGTATTGTAAGTTGCAGGTTAATCAGAACAAATCACCTCCTATATGCTACAAATGTAACAATCCCAGACATATAGCGAAGTTTTGCAGGTGCAATGGAACTAACAACAGAAGAATACCACCTCCTATAGTTATAAAGAAGAATATTGTTGATACTGGTAAGAGTCTTGCAGAGTACAGGAGTGAATTTGACAGATGTTTCAGGAAAGCAGAAGATATCAGCAATAATAAGGTATGGAAGATAAAGGAGTCTAGTGAGGAGAAGGGTCAGGAAGAATCAATAGATGCTACTGAGTCTTCGCATGATGCTAACATTGCTACATCAACCTAGATGGCCAAGCATGGCCTAAGGGGGAGCATTGGAAGAATACATAAGAAATCTATCCAGTCCCTGAATTTGAGGAGTAAGCTCTTGCGAGCTTAGGGAGAGTATGTAGAAATGTTTTGGAATACATATCTGTGATCGCATGGCTTTATAAGTCTATATCCTATGATCGCCAGGTTGTTATTCGACTGGATTATGTGCAGAAATGAGTTTATTGGGAACTGCGTCATTTCTTCACTCAGCGAAGTATAAGGTTAATAGAAAGAACATAATTGAACATCATTTGCAGAGCAGAGCCTGAGGAGAACAAAGTCTAGAGTAGAAGAAGAATCGAAGCAAGTGTGTTGAAGAGTTTGATCAAAGCAAGAATTCGCACTTCAGCAGATAAAGAGGTATTTAGATCGATCTTGAAGCTTTGAAAATGGATACACCGATCATTTTCGATGTTGCAAAGAGACCTAGATGCAAGTTTAAGAAATACCCGTTTAAATCTACCAAGGATGATCCCGAAGGCGCATTTTCACAAACACCCTACGGCGTTCTTCATGTCGAAGATATTAGGGCTTACATACATTGTAAGTATGAATCATTGGAAGACGATGAGATTGCTAGTGAGATGGAAAACATGATAGGAGATGATGGAAACATGGAGGATGAGTTCACACACCTTAACAACCTAAGTATCATGAAGGTAACCGAACTTTTCGAGTTCAACGAAGAAGAATGGATAAAGATTATTCTGAGCAGAGTTCACGACCAATTTATGTGGCTTGGAGATCAGCCTGTGAAGATCTGTAGCGACCTAATTCATGCTATAACAGGTTTGGACAACTCTGGTATAGTACCTGCTGCTGAGAAGAACACTAAGAAGATGCTAGAAACTCTAACGCATTCGCAGTGGAACAGAAGAGCGATGACGCTAAACGATATATTCCAACAAGATGTCAGATTGATTACTATAATTTTAGGCTATAGACACCATTATAACAGTAGACTCAATTCAGTATCAGCAGGACTAATCTTAATGGCTTACAAAATGGTTAAGGAGAACATCAAGTATAATCGTGGCAAAGTACTAACAAAGCAATTCTTGGAGAATGTAAGGCAGATTAAGAAAGATAAGTCGAAGGGATTCAGATTTGGATCTTTGTTGATACACATGTACATTCACATTGTTCACAAATTTCCTAGTATGCACCCTAGAGCATGGAAAGATAGTGTATCTACTGCTATTCAGATTTCTCGGAGACAGAACAGCACATGGGTAGATGGTGAATTGTTTGCTATGATCAAAATCTTACAAAGAGAGATGAAGGCAAGGAAGAGAATTCCTGAGGCAGTGGTAGAGAAATACAAGGACTCAATCTGTTTCATGGTTGAAACTGATTGTGTGTGCTTTGAGGCAGTTCTACCTAGAAAGAAGTGGTGCTATCAACTGGGTTATGAAGTTAGTTCTGAAATTTTGATTATGCAAGTAGAACACATTCTATCTTCAGAAGTTGATTCATCAGAGGAGAGATGCGGTACTTATGAGGACAAGTCTGCAAAGATTAGGGAGGAACAGACTAGAGCATCAAGGAAAAGGAAAAGGAAAATAGAGAATGTAGTTGATGACTTAGCAGCCAAGGCAGGTATATCAAAGGAAGAAATGAAAAAAGTTAGGAAGAAGATGACAAAGAGAGCTTCAGGGTTGGCAAACATTGTTGTTGCAGCCCTTCCACCTCCAGAAGATGCGAAGATAATCAGTCCACTTTCTACTGTGATTGATGTATCTACACCTTCACCACCAAAGTATACATCGCAGGAAGAGATAACAAAGCAATTGCCTAGAAGAAACACAAGGTCCACTAAACTGGACTCACTTCCTAAGAAACAAAGGACAGAAGGAGAAGAGAAGAAAGTTGAAGAAAAGGCCACTAATGTGAGACAACTTTGGAAGCCAGACATGAAAATCCTGGAGAAGAGAGTAATTGAGCAAGGGAATCTTGTTTCATTGGTAAAATACTATGACAGGTATGAGGCTTCTGACAAACTTCTGATTGAAGACATAGTAATTAATCACTTACTTGCTTTTAAGAAGAATTTGTTAGAAATTGGAGGTAGTATACCTGAGGAGTTATATGAGAAATTGGAGATAAGGAAGCAATTAGCACACAAAGAAGATGAAGTGACTAGAGAACAAACAATTAAGGACATGTTACATATTGTATTTGTTAAGGAGATGGAGAGAATATTGAGTGAACTTAAACCCTTTCTGAGAACCAAGACAAGATTAGTAAAGATAATGGGAAGGAGATATGATGAAGTAATTGAGGAGACACAGAAAGTTGTGGAAAAGGTCTTGATGGGAACTGAAACTGAGAACACCTTGTCACCTAAGGCTCCTAAGCCCAAAACTATTGAGAAAGGTGAATCATCAAGGAAAGCTGAAATAAACCTTGATAAATCAATTAGCGAAGATACTAGTCAGTATGTGAGCACTGTGAAGCAACCAGATTTCTATGTTTTTGGTGTGCCTGTGTCATTGGACACTTTGCAGAATGTGAATGACTCTTTTGCGCAGGATACAACCATTGAAGGAAACAGTGACAAGGATATGACAGAGAAAGAAAAACACAAAGAAAACATTGATGAAACAATGGAAGACACAGAGTGAAACAGGAAACTTTTACATCTGATTGTTCACCTTTATTGTTAGCAAATGGAGACAAGACTTGGAGCGCTGACGTTGAGAACATGGATGTGGATGAGCTAATGAAGTTATCCTACATCGCATTTCCTAAGGCCAAAGAAAGATCTAAGTAGAAAGGAGAGAAGAAGACTAAGGTAATGACAAGAGCAGTTGACACTCTTAACAAACTACTTCTAGCACCTATTGTTTTTCAAGGAAGAGATGATGCAGAGAACTTGAACAAGGAACTACTAGATGACTTTGACAGTCACTATGAGTCATTAGAGAAGATCGTTGAAGAGAAGGCTGAGAAGAAATATCTCGCGAAGAAATTGGAAGAAGTGTGCAAGTCTATTTCATGGGACTTGGGCATACTG
>MU228403.1:6047323-6058120 GCA_018584345.1 Thuja plicata
GGTCCTACTACTGGAGATGAGATTTCAGCCTATGAAGAGAATGAAAAAGCGAGGTATGCTATCTATAGTCCTCGCTATCTATAGTGCTTTATCAAAGATTGAGTTGACAAAAGTTATTTCATTGAACACTGCTTATGAATTTGGGAAATGATAGAGTTAAATTATCAAAGAAGTTGACTGCTAAGCGTATATATGAAAACTTGAGAATGGAAGAAGGTGAAAATATAGCAAGCTACTTTCATAGAGTTGACACTACAGTAAATGAAGTCAAAAAACAAGGAGGCACTCTGACAGATGAAAATGTTATGGAGAAGATTTTGATGAGTTTACCTGAAAGCTACAGTGACAAGATCTCAGCTATTGAGGAAGTTTATGATCCGAAGAAATTCACCAGAAAGAAGCTCTTTGGCACTTTGACCACTTTCAAAACGAGGAAATTCGAAAAAGATAAGGAGAAAAATGATACTGCCTTTAAAGCCACGAAGACAGAGGATGATCCGGATAGTGACAGTTCAGATGAGTTGGAAGCAAACTTTACAAGGAAGTTGAAGAAAGGTACTAGCAAATACAAAGGTATGTTACCTCTTAAATGTTTTAGATGTGGAAAGATTGGTCATTTGGCAAATAGGTGTTTGGAAAAGGAACAAGACAAAAATTCAAGAGAATTAATAAGAAGGCCTATTATGTTAATGAAAATGTCAGTATATCATATTATGAATCAGATCAAGAAGATTGCCTGTTTTTGGTAGCAAAAGATGTACCTAGATTTGATATCTCTAACATTTGTCTGGAATCTAATGGTCACACTGAAAATGCATTATGTGTTATAAGAAATAGAGATGAATGGTTGATTGATAGTGGATGTTCAAATCATATGACAGGTGATAAAAGTAAGTTTGTGACACTTGAGAATTATGATGGAAGTTTTGTTAGGTTTGGAGATGATCAAACGACACAGATTGTTGGAATTGGTTCTATTACTTTTGATGGAAAACACAACACTGACAATGTTTACCATGTGAAGGGTTTATATCATAATCTTTTGAGTGTTGAACATATGTGCGAAAATGGTTACAATGTTGTATTTTAGGATGATGGTTGTGACATTCAGAAGAAGTCTGGAACCGTTATTGCAGCTACGAAAAGGACAAGTGGAAACATGTATCAGCTCGAAGGAGGTGCGAAAAGATGCTTATTATCACAGTTTAATGACAGTTGGCTGTGATGCCGAAGGATGTGTCACATTAACTTCGACAATTTGGTAAGGATAAGTTCAACAAGTGCAGTTAGAGATTTGCCAAGACTGAACAAACTAGATAGCATTATATGCAAAGGATGTCAAGAAGGAAACTAGACAAGAGAAACGTTCAGAGTAAAAGAACAATCATCTACCGATTTGTTGTATCTTGTACACATTGACCTATGTGGTTCAACCAGAACAAGAAGCTTACAAGGTGAGACATTTCATGCTTTTAATTGATGATTATTCCACATTAACTGGGGTAGCATTTTTAAGAGAAAAATTACAAGCATTAGAAAAAATACAAGATATTCAGAGCAAGAGTCGAGAATGAAGTTGATAGAAAAATCAAGTGCTTGAGATTCGATAGAGAAAGAGAGTTTACTTCTAATGAATTCAAAAAGTTCTGTGAGAAACATGGCATTAACAGACAGTTATCTACCACTAGAACTCCACAGCAGAATGGTGTAGTAGAAAGAATAAATCGGATGATTCAAGAAAACGCTAGAACAATGATCAAAGAAGCAGGCCTACCGGAGGTTTACTACAGAGAAGCAATACACACAACAATATACACTCTTAACAAAGTACTTTTTCGAAGGAAGTATGAAAAGACATCATATGAGTTATGGCATGGAACAACTCCAACAGTAAAGTATTTCAAAAAATTTGGAAGCAAATGCTACATTCGGAGAGATGATGACAATCTTGGAAAGTTTGACAGCAAAGCTGATGAAGGCATATTTTGGGGTTACTCTACAAAGAGCAAACTGTACTAGTGTTATAACAAGAGACTGAACAAGATAGTTGAAAGCGCGAATGTAAAAGTTGATGAAGATATTAACAGAAGTTCTGACGGACATACTAGATATGAATTAGATGAATCTAATGACAAAGGAAAAGAAAATAAGGAAGAGGAAGAGACAAAGGAGGCTCCGACATCTACAACTAAGACCCCAAGGTATGTACAGAGAAACCACTTAGAAAATCAGATTATTGGAGATAAGAATAAAAGAACTATCACAAGACGTAAAGCAGCTCAAGAACAAGTATTATTGTTTTTACTCTCAGAAACTGAACTAAAAACTGTGGAAGAAGCATGCAATGATCAGAATTGGGTAAAGGTGATGAAACAAGAACTTCATCAGATAGAGAAAAATCAGACCTAGGAACTTGTGCCCAGACCGGCAGACAAAAATGTAATTGGAACAAAGTGAGTATTCAAGAACAAACTGGATGAAAATGGAAAGGTAATAAGAAAAAAGGCAAGATTAGTTTGCAAAGGTTACACTCGGATCGAAGGTATTGATTTTGAAGAAACTTATGCCCCTGTTGCCCGGATGGAAGCGATCAAGATATTCTTAGATTTTGCAGCCTTTGAAGATTCAAAGTATATCAGACGGATGTAAAGTCAGCATTCTTGAATGGAGAATTGAAGGAAGAGGTCTACATTGAGCAACCAGAACGATTTAAGTCAGGAAGTGATCCGGATGTATTTTGCAAATTGAAGAAAGCATTGTACGGATTGAAGCATGCACCTAGAGCCTGGTATGGCAAATTAAACAAGTATCTAATTGGACAACGATTTCAAAAGTGATCTACTGACAGTAACATATAATACAATTGACTCAGACCAAATGTTGATTGTTATAGTTTATGTTGATGAAATAATTTTTGGAGGAAATGATGATATCTGCAGAAGATTTGCTGACGAGATGCAGAAGGAATTCAAAATGTCTATAATTAGTGAGTTAAATTTTTTCCTTGGATTACAAGTAAATCATAACAGCCAAGGAGTTTTTTTTTCTCAATCCAAATATACTAGAGAATTATTGAATAAGTTTATATTGGAAAATTCTAAACCGGTTTGTACACCTATTGTTACCAGATGTAAGTTGACAAAAGAAGACGATTCGCTCAAAGCTGATGGAAGTAAATACAGGTCAATGATTGGAGGATTGTTATATTTGACTGCTACTAGACCGGACATTATGTATGTTGTTTGTTTAGCAGCTAGATTTCAGCAAGAACCTAAAGAATCACATGTTGTTGCAGTAAAAAGGATCTTTAGATATTTGAAGGGTACAGAAGATTTCGGATTATGGTATCCTAAGGATTCAAATTTCACTTTGACAACTTATACGGATGCAGATTGAGCTAGATGTGTTGATAACAAGAGTACAAGTGATGGAGCTTATTTTCTTGGCTCCCAATTGGTTGCATGGTCAAGTAAAAAATAGGATTCTATATCATTATCTATTGTTGAAGCTGAATACATAGCAGCATCCTCGTGTTGCACACAGGTACTTTGGATGAAACAAACGTTGAAGGATATTGGCATATCATTTGATGAACTAATCTCAATTATGTGTGATAATACCAATGCCATAAACAATCCCAAAAATTCGGTACAACACTCCAGAATGAAGCATATATCCATTAAGTATCATTTCTTGAGAGAGAAGGTTTTGGACAGCGCAGTGAGACTTAAATATGTACCTACAAAAGAGCAGATTACAGATATTTTCACAAAACCATTTTGCAAAGATACTTTTGAGTATCTCCGGCAGAAGTTAGGGGTTTTGCCCCTTCTTTGTCTGCACTGATATGCATCGGGGTGTGCATTGGTCCAAGGGATTACGTGCTAATTCTTTTCTGGATCAATGCTTGACGGCTTCCTCTTACCGGGAGCGGAGTAAGTTTTTCAGGAGGAGTTTGGCCATTTGTCATTGTTGTCAAAGGGAGAGAAGAAAAGAGGACTTGATGCTAATGTTGATATTTCTTGATGCTGATATTGAGTTGTTTGGTTTGTCGTTGGTGGATGTTGCCATTAATGACAAGGGGGGAGGTTGTTGGAATGTTATGTTATTGTTGTTATCGTTAATGGTTGTCATTAATGTCAACATATCTTGGTTGATCAGATGAAGTTTTGTTTTGCGCTTTGGTGATCCGAAATTGGCGCGCTTCGGATATTGTGCTATAATGCTTTATCTTTGGTCATGTTTATCTCTATCCCATTCATATTGTACCGTAATGAGATACACTCTTTAGGGTCTAGGCTGATCTAGATATTGGCTAAAGTGCTCGTGAAACATTGTATGCATTGTAATGTGTTGATTCTATTTTTTGGCACTGAATGTTATGGTGATTGGATAGCGTGTTGTTTTGAGAGGAGTTTCTGTGTGGTCCACGTTTCATTCCTTTCCACTGCGGGAATGATTTGTGGTGACCTAATTCAAATTGTGCTTAGCCAACTTGGAAGATTATGAGGGTATGGAATGGTTATGTGTGTGAGAAGAATGCGAATCTGAAAAGATAAATCTAGATATTGTTGTATATGTGAATGTGTGCTACCGGAAGCAGCAAGCCGTAGGGTTCTTTCGATGTTGTAGTTGACTCTATTTTTTTGGCACTGAATGTTATGGTGATTGGGTAGCGTGTTGTTTTGAGCGAGGAGTTTCTGTGTAGTCCACGTTTCATTCCTTTCCACCGCGGGAATGTTTTGTGGTGACCTAATTCAAATTGTGCTTGGCCAACTTGGAAGATTATGAAGGCATGGAATGGTAAAGGATGATTTCGTTCGATGTTATGTGTGTCAGAAGAATGCAAATATGAAAAGATAAATCTAGATGTTGTTGTATATGTGAATATATGGCTACCGAAAGCAGCAGACCGTAGGGTTCTTTTGGTGTTGCAGTTGACGATAGTTATTTCAAATGGTGGATTTCCTTTTCATTATTCTTCTTTTGGCAGTGAGCCTTTTTTTGTTGGTTGTGATAGCCTGGTAGTGAGTCGACCAGCAGTGAGCCTCCCTACAACAAGCAAATTGGCAGTGAGCCATCTTTGTAAAAATCACCTTAACTGGTGTTTTATAATTGAGAATTAGCATTCTACGTGGTTTTTCCCATCTTGGGTTTTCCACGTAAACTTCGGTGTTCATTGTGTACGGTGTTCTTATGTGCTTCATGTTCATTTATGTTTTTTTTATCGGATTGGATTAAGGTTGCTTCAAATTAATTAAGTTTAAGGAAAATATTTTATGATAACTTATTCACCCCCCCTCTCCATTATCCGCACTGTTCAACATAGGGTTCCATTTTAGCAATTGTCTAAAATTGTATGTATTTAAATTTATTCTGTTGAAAATTACTAACATTTATAGGAAGTCCAATATAAAGAGCAACAACATCCAAAGTTTTCTTTAAACCCCTCTAGTGCACCAAACACAACATTCTGAAAGATTACCCGCTCATACCCTAGGTAGTGATACCCTAAAGATATATTTGGAGGCTACACAGGTTGGAGTGATATGGAGACTATAGATACTTTTCCCTATAGTCGTCTTCTCTTATTATGTTTCTCCCTCCTCTATCTTCTTTGAGTGATATATCATTTGGTTGTAAATATAGCCCAAAGGGCTCATAGTGTCAAACAAGGGACTACGGCTATGTGCTCTAGACTACATCTTGTAATCAATTATACCATTAGATAGTTCGAACACATTTTGTATGCTATTTATTTTAGTACCATTCTACACACAACATCTATGTTCCACATACCATCACTCTTCCATGTACCTTTGGATATAGAGAGCTAAGGTATACCCTAAGGTTTGGTACATCGAGAAATTTGATATATTGAGAGGATTTGAGGATATAGGTATATTGAAAGATGGAAGTGATATAAATAGAGCAAAAAAAATTTATCTAGGACTCGTGGGGAAAAACTTCTTACCTTGAAATATTTGAAAGGCTAAACTCAGATTTGTTTTGCGAATTTCATAATTAAGTCAATTAAGAGAGACTGTGTGGGCATATGACATGTCAATCTCAAGTACAAGCAAGGTGAAATGCAACTTTTGTAGGCCCGCTTACAATGGAAGCATACAACACTAAAAATAGCATTTGTCAAACAATATGGGGCATGTTGTAGTTCCTTCCAAAGAAGATCCTACAAACATGACACATCAAGTGCAAGTGTCTGTATTTTTTGATAGCAAGGCTAAAAAAAAGCATAAATAAGGGTCAAACTGGGTTCTATTTCTTCAAATGCCAAGGTCCATCGTTTGGATGAGAAGCAACTACCACAAGTCTATGATAGGGTCTCAATCAACACGTAATTTTACAATACTCAACCCAAACACAATTAGAGAAAACACCAAAGCATTTTTTGCACCTCTCACCTCATCAAAATCATCATCCAATTTGTGAAGAGTACAAGATGATGAAGAATGTCCATAAACAGGCAAAAAAAGACCAATGAGAATTTATAGTATTACAGCCCATTATTGAATGACACCAAGTCTCCATACTCGCAAGGCATGGTGGATGTTATTACAATTGCAAGTCCTAGGTCCAAAGCCTTATCATACAAAAGACTGAGGGTAGAGATGCTTGATGAAATAATAAATGACATTACCAATGTCGCCAAACATCAATTAGAGTGAGCAAAAACTAGATGCACCACAATACCAAATGGTTGGACAAATAGAAGGAAGTAAACTTTCATCAACTTCCTTGTCCCATGTGATCTTGGTTGAATATTTCTAAAATCCATGGATGCATCAAATAGGGTAAAATTTGCAAATGAATTGTTCAAAATACTTGACAAGGTGATTATAGATGTATGCACACAAAATGTGGTACAATTTATTATAGAAGACGTTGCTTGTGTTGCCATTAAGGTAAACCTAACAGGCAATTATCCCTTTGTTTTTTATCCCATGTGTAGCACACTACCTTGATCTACCCCTAAAGGGCATTGGAAAACTTGCATAGGTTAAAAAGGTGTTCCAATAGGCCTAAACTGTTACCAAATTTATCTACAATCACATGAGGGTGGTGTAAGATGCACACTTTCACAAAAAGCAAAGAACCGCTTTAGCCAAGAGCGGAAAGATTTGCTATGCACTTCCTTGCATTGCAAACTCTTTGCCAACAAAAATTGAATTTGTAGCAAAAGTTCATTTCAAATGAGTGTGGATGTAATGTAGCTTTGCCAATCAAATGGATAAAAAAACAATGGCAAAGTTGAAAAAATTTGCAATTTCATGAAACAATGTTCACCAGTTTTCAAATTTTCAAAGTCTCTAGTAAAAGTTTTGATATTAGTGGATAGGGATAAATACTTCATAGGCTACTTATATGAGCTAATGAGGGGCAGGATGAAAAATAACAAGGACAAGAACATGCCATTGTAGAGCTTAATCAATGATAGATGGCATCGATATATGCATTCTTCTCTCCATACCGTTATATACTATCTAAATCCATTGTTGTTCTAGAGCCTCTCATTTAGAGATGATGTTTACTTAGATGCATGGGGAAAATGCTCCTTGCCCCAGAAGCATTGAATGCAATTATGGTACAACACAATAATGAAAATTGTGGCAAATAAGCCAAAAACCTTCAATCATGGTACTATGCATTTTGACCCAACCATGCAATTGATCCACTTGTGAGCACACTTGGAGTGTTTTTAAACACACATTCCAAGAAACAAAATAATGACTAACTTGGTTTTCGTTCATCACAATGTCTACTTGAAGCTAGACAAAACTTCAGGTTAGAGTTCTAAAATACCTACAATTGTGATTTCAAATTGTAATCATTCTTTTATTTTAATTTCCAAATCTAATTTCTATATAACAAAAATCAGGTACCATCAAGGAATTCTAGCCAACGGACCTTGACAATATCAACTAGATTCCAAGCGGTCACAAATGGAGAACCCTCTATTTGAGGTTGAATATATTGAAATACTTCGTGAGACCAACGTTGATAGTAAAGTGGTTGAATGAATCACAACAGACTTTGACACTAAAGTTTGATTATCAGGAACTGCAGCCCTCTTGTGTAGCTCTCTTTATAGCAGCAAGAGTATTGTCTACATTCAGTTTTTTTTAACTTTCAACTTCATATGTAGGTTGATGTTCTATAAAGTTGGTTATTATAGAAGATTTGCGAGTATTAGTATGTAGTTATGCACTATGCACTATGCATCGTGCAATGCAATGTAATCAGCAATATGAACATTAATGAATAGAATAAATTTCCAAAAATCATTGAGTGAACTCTCGTTTCTATTTGCTCTCTACGTTCTATGCAATTAAATGCCTTGTAAAGTTTAAAACGGGATTTTTCTCTGTTTCTGCATTTTCAAAAATCTGTTTTTTTCATAAATATTTTCCCATTTTCGAATAACCTTTTTTAATGTTTTGGTTTTCCAATTTATTTCCAAGAACATTTTTTTGCTGCTATGATTACAACCTTTCTTGGTCAGCCTATCCTTGCATCACATTTTGATCTGCATATAAAAAGAGGTGATGCCTCCAACCTAATCATCCAATTTCATATTCACAAGTTCCATTATCATGATTCCATTTCAGAAATTTCTTTAGTTGTCTACTAACAGCACAAAAAAATTGTGCTTCTCTCTTTTGCTTGTAGAGTATTTTTCACTCATAAAATGGCCTTATTTTTTAAGTTTATTAATCTCACAGCCTAACTAAGCTTAGGGATTTAAGCTCCAAAAGACCTTTAATCCCTAAGGAAGCACACAATCTCCGCATACATCACAGTGTTGAATTACAATTTCACCTCTGTTATTTTTTTTTAAGAAGAGATTCCAACTAGATCATGGACAAAGGACACATTCTGATCACAAATCTAAATTTCTAGCAGAGTTTAAAGACAACAAGAGCTCATCTGAAGAGAATATGTTGCAATTTGATCTTCCAGTGCAATAATTTGTTTTGCATAAGTCAAGTCTTCTAAAGCAACCCCTCTTTAAGAGAAAAAAATTCCATCTTTGATTGCATATTTGGATTCCTTGTTAAAAATCCTCTTGACTCCTATTATCAGGTCTTACAGAGTGTGAAGTAAAGACGGTAAAGTATGTAGCTCATGGAACTCTACCCTATTGATAGTGGGAATCTAAACCATTGATTAGAAGATATCACAAAATGAGATGCCTGAAATTTTTCTCATGGGTTTACTTGTGCTAATTTGCTGTTTTGTCAAAGTCCTAACTCTTGTCATATTTCAACATTTGTGCATACTTGTTTGTATCTATCTCATCTATCAGCAGCTCCTCGTTCAGGATGGTAAGGGGTTCATTTTGTTCTCATCAAAATTTTCTGATTTAGCCTCTCAAAATTACCTCAAAATATTGCATTCGTACAGTGTTGGTGGAAGCAACAAGTCACATGGGAGTCCAAAAATTAGGCACAGGCAGAGTGACAAGTCACATTTAGACAAACAGCAGACAAATCAGGTCAAGTTAATTGCAAATAGGACAAGCGATGGTGTTGGAATTGATTGTCATTGATGTCAAAAGAAATTGTAAGCTGTCAAGGGAAGATGGAAAACTCAAGAGAAATCGTTGATGATTCAAAGGAAAAGAAAGACATACATACATTGCAAACATACTTTACAAGAATCATCTCAAGTTAACTATATATATTTGAGATGACAATTAAAGATTAAACACCAATTAAGGTGGCCGAATATGAGATTTTCATGAATAATATTTGTTATATTTTAATAGGCCTATATGCGCGATGGTAAAATGATTGGTGGCCGACCTCCCTTTGCCAAATGCAAAATTAACATTAACTTAATATCTGTCTTTGGGCCGACCACATTTTGGCATATAAATAAAATTACTATATCCTATGCTGGCCAACCACACCTTAGCATACAATCCAAGATATATAGAAATTAAGATTAATCATCCATGTTTAATATTCAATAGATTATGTTAAGAAAAGCAGTGATTATATTATGAAGAGCATTTGGTAATGAATGAGGAGCAGCAAGTAAATAATGAGAAGCAGCAATCATTAAAAGGCAACAATTACTAAGAACAGTGATTGAGTAGTAAAGCAGCGAATATTATGTATAAGGCAGTGATTAACAAGAGAACAGTGATTATAAAGAGCAGTGATTAAGAGTCTTTGAAGGGGAGTGATTAACAACAAAGACAGCGATTAAGGTTTATGAAGAGTCATGTCCATTTGGAAGGACATCGTCCTTCATAAGGGATGCATCTCTCTTTAAAAACATGGTGATATAAAAAGAATAAAACTTGCTAGTATACATGTGAGATTTGTGAAGAGCGAAGGAGGAAAGTGTGTAGAACCAAAAGGATACATCATACAAACACAAGAAGAGTTCATGAGGATTAAAGAATACACATTTTATCAAGGCGAAATGGTGTAGGAAGAGAATATAGAAGATCATTAAAGACAGATTTATGAAGCCTATTGGAGCAGACCTAAATCAGAATTATAAGCAGATCTGAAGGAGATTTGTGAGCAGAATTAACGCAGACTTGTTAAGAGAGTTTGGGCAAATTTGAAAAGAAACCTTGAGCAGATTTGGAAAGAGATCTTGAGCAGACTTGCGAAGAGAAAAGGTTGGTGCCTCTCCATACAAGAAATTTGGTCTCTCTTGCTAAGTTGGCGCTTAGTTGTGAGGATTGGCATCTCCAGTGGGTTGGTTCATAGCATAGTTACACCACCATTGGGGACGGGGGGGCATCAAAACGGGGGGACA
>MU228403.1:6058937-6080134 GCA_018584345.1 Thuja plicata
CATAGTCTGTACATGATGCTTTACCCGAAGGTAAGACGAGTATATAAAGGTCCGAAGGGACGCGACGGTTCACACCCGTGCGCAACTCCCTAGCCTCCGGACGTAACTAATTCCTAACCGATACATCTGTACATTACACCCGACAACAAGTGGGTTGACCAGGCAGACATAGAGGCTGAGGCAGTGGCTATGGCAGAGGAGGAGGATAGAGCACGATCAACCACCACTGCAACTGATGTTGATCAGAGTGGCACTTCACGAGCAGAGGCTATGGCTTGTCAGTCATCCAGGACCTACCTCAGATGCATTTCTAGGAGGGAGACAAACTACTTTGAGGATGAGGCCAAGCCTGAGCCTGAGCCTGAGCCATAGACTTGTTTTTTATTACACATATGTTTGGGAACATTTGATGTCATGGATTTCATGGATCTTATATACATTTGACACTATTTATAATTCTGCATATCTATGTTTTCTATTTCCTTCAGCTACAATTTACGTTTGTACTTATGCAATGGATGTATGTTTATGTATGTGATCATACTAGCTTCTATTTGATGATGTTATAGTGTTTTTAAGCTTTGCTCAATAATGGGTGCCTGAAACAAGTTTTAAATCCCAAAAAATCTTTGTTTTTCATTTTGCCGAGTCATAGGCGAGTCGCGGGCCGAGTAGTCCTTGCCCACTCACGAGCGGGTCCGAGTCATGGAACTTTGTAATAGATATCAAAAGTATGAGTATCTAATCATAAAGATGATTACATTGAGTAGCGTGATATGAATATCAAAACAAGTACAAACTACAAAATCAAAATGCCAAGGCCCAAAATGTAATGAAAGGAAAAAATTAATAGAAATGAAGCTTGACAGTGCTTTGAAGGAATATAACACAAGGGATGGGCCCCACATACCCCTAGGGTTAGAATAGAACCCATAAAACAAATAAAAAATATTTTGTTTTTTTCAAAATGCACTTTATGTAGCTGTTGTGACAGGGGACGCATGGACGGGAGACGCCCAGTTGTCCCCTGAGGGGTCGAGGGACATTGTTTTGTCCCCTATCTCCTTCGGGGACGCCGAGACGTCCCCTTGTTCCCTTCGGGGACGTCGAGACGTCCCCGCGTTTCCGGTAGACAGCGGCGATTTGGGTGGCGCCGCTGGGGACATCGTCCCCATGTCCCAAGTGCGTCCCCATTCCGGGAACGCTGGGGATTTTGAGGGAGGATGTGTCCTCAGGGTACACTAGTTCATAAAGATGATTTCAGAGGGGATTGGTATCTCCTGTGGGATGGTGCCAACCAAGTTAGTAAGAAAAAATTTTAATATGCAATATTATGTCGTGGTTTTCTCTAGCTAGGGTTTTGTGTAAATCATGTGTTCTTGTGTTGCATAATTGTTAAATCTTGTGCGATTGATATTATTATGGTTCTTAAGTTTTGAAAAAGTAAACGATTGTCTTAAATTGATTCAACCACCCCCCCCCGTAAGCTTATGCTTATCACATGGAGTGGGGAGAGTTTGGCCACTAAATGCACACAAGGGAGAAATTCATGATGCCCTTTTGGTGTGTGGAGCCAAGCAGAGTCCAACTAACCACACCCTTATGTTCAGAACGGAGAAGCATCTTGGATTTGAGACCCCTTGCACTCATTATTTGATGAGGCAACAAGCAAATGACTTGCGCATAATGGTTTGGTGAAAGTTTGACAAACAGACTATAGTTAATTTAACAATTTGCAGTTTGAGAATTAGTAGTGCCACATGGCACGTTCTAATTGGTTCCAAACATATATGAGAGATGTGGTAATAAATTTCCATATAAAGTGAGTTGGCCAAATCATTTCTCTCATTGACCATTTTTTTGTTAATTACACCAATTACCCAACAGTCAGAGAAAAGCATTAAATTAGATCAGTCCAAGTGCCAATACCACATCAATAATGTGGATGTGGTATAGTCAACACACAGCCAGCAATTAGGATTTCTTAACTAATTTTGAATTTTCTAAATTTCTAATTTTGATTTTGGCGGAAAAAGCATGATGGATAAGTTGATCACTGAACTTCAAATGGCCATGACTTAGTCATATAGACTTCATTTTACCCTGTTTTCTAAAGCATTGAAAAGCAAGGCCAAATCTCTTTGCAATGATATGTTATCATTAGCGTTAGGTTGCTTCTCTAATCGTCTTAACTTCATCAAACATTTCGTGAGGATTCCCTGACATTTTAGGGCCCAATTTCAAAGCATGGGAATTAGCCTATGTCATAGGGTTTGCCAAATTTTCAGCTTCAAGTTTAAATTTTGGAAAACTTGTATGAAATTCATCAAAATTTCCCTTCAAATTCATAGTAAAACAGGTTAAGGCTTTTTATTAAGATATGTGCTTTAAAATATTTCAATCAGTGGGTATGCAATCAAATATTCCTGCCATGTGTCTATTTTTCGTCATCTTAAAGCCTCGAGAATGCTCTAGCAAATTAAAAAGCTTCAATGGAAAGTTGCGGCATCATCTAAATTGTCTCATTTGTCCTAATTGGCATCTAAGTTGTCTGACACCATTCATCCTTGATCTGACGTGGCGTTTTGCCAAAGCCATCTAGAAGTTCCAACAAAAGCCACTCCTTTTGCCACATCATTGTCCATGTCACCATTCGTAATCCTCCCACCGAAGATCTGGAGCACTGAAGAAAAGATTCCAATGGAACGACAAGTTGCAATGGAATGAGAACTGCACAAATTTGGGTACTATGTAGGTGCCACAGGCATTTTCTCTAAGTTCTCACTAGGGCATTGGAGCTCAAAAGAAGTTCCAATGAAAGAGGAGGCTTTAGCAGAATGATAATTATTGCCACATAAGTTGTCACATAGACATCTTCTCCTTCTCCTTTGAGGCATTGGAACCTCTGAAAAGGTTCTAGTGGAATGACAAGTTCCAACATAATCTTTGATTTCTTGACATGTATGTCCATGTAAAACATAATTTGTGTTCCACTGACATCTTGGCTAGATAAGTCTTTCCAATCTGGAGTCACCTTTTGCGGTAATGCACTAGTCGCACCTTTAGCATTTCCTCAATCTTGAGCAACTGCGTACTAAATCTAGGCCCTTGATTTGACCATTTATTTCTTTAATTCTCCAACTTTACAAAGGTTGTTGGGAGAAGAATTGGAGGTTGGGTTCCGACAAGGTTGTCACAACCCTATTGGGTTCCGATATGGAAGTCGGATTTCATAAAATTTGAAGAATAACCCATATTTTTTTAGGAACTTGGTGACACTTAGAGCCAAAATTATTTTTGAAATTTGATATGTATGGCTTTAGGTGGGAAAAGGAAAGTCCTATAACTCTTAATTGAAAACAAATTTTCCCATGAAAATTGACAAGATGGTGCACAGCAAGGTATAAGAAAGTTTAAATTTGGTCGAGTTGAAAAGTAGGCAACAACAAACATTTAACTATTTACGACACCTGAATTTCATATCAGTGTTGTTGATCGACCATAAGGATGGTGTCCAGAATCTATTGTTACATTTAGAACCAGAAAAGCATTGAAGCAATATGCAAAAACTTTAAAAAACACAAGAACAAAACAACACTAGAATTTTATCCTAGGAAAACCCTCCAACCTGAGGGGAAAAACTCAGCCACACCCAAAAATGATTCTTTATTGAATAAACACCAAGTCTGAATACATAGCTCACAAGCAATTTCAAATCAAAATCATTTTCATTTTTTGTTTTGTATGAGTAGAGTTAAATTAGTAATTGCCCCCAATCGTTGAAACATGACATATGCCAAGTAAAATAACTAAATAAGAATCACATATTATGCCCTTGGTATACATCATTGGGAATCTAAGTTACCACATTCACTCCTCCCTGCTAGAATTCGAGATTTGGTTCGCTGCAAAGTCGAATTTGGTTCGAATTCGCTCAAAATTCTTTCAAAGGGACCCTGGAGGACTTTTGGACGAATTTGGAAGACTTTTGAATCAGACGCGGGAACCCAAAACGAATTTTGGGCGACTTTGACTGAAAACATCATTTTCTTTGACATTTTCATAAAGTTTTTTTGCCAACTTAGGTCTATTTGACCCTCCAACCCTAAAAGTTACCACTAAAAAGACCAAAAAGGTTGTTTTATATGTCATTTGTGCATATATATACATTTGATGTGGAAGTTTGAATCTGGTGACTTTCTAGTTGGGGCTT
This sequence comes from Thuja plicata, assembly GCA_018584345.1. Classification (NCBI taxonomy): domain Eukaryota; kingdom Viridiplantae; phylum Streptophyta; class Pinopsida; order Cupressales; family Cupressaceae; genus Thuja; species Thuja plicata. The sequence goes on from MU228403.1 coordinate 6,063,151, forward strand.
TTGTAAGAGGTTGAAGCCTGAAAATACCCTGTGCAACAGGGCATAGGATGCCAATAGCAAAGCTAACAGGGAATCACAGACCCACTAAAAGAATCTAGTTATTGGCTATAGGCATTATACAGATTTCTACAGGTGTCAATAGACTGCTATTGGCGAACAACAGTTTGTTACAAGTGTTAACTACTATAGGTAATAACTATTAGAGGTGTTCACATTACTTTAAATTAGCACGAGATCAATAAGGAGACCAAATAGGACCATCGTCTTATACTAGAATCATTAATGAGGCTAATAGTATTGCTTTTAGAAATGGATATATATATATATATTATAAAAAACATATATTCTTGTACAGACGAACCCAAAACGAATCCGAACCCAACCCCAAAAAATTTTGGACGAATCTTGAACCCGCATTTGTACCGGAATCCGAACCGGCAACTTAGTTGGGAATCTGTTGTGCTTTACATGAATATTTGAAAGTGTCAAATCTCAAAATGAATCAGGGTTCACCCGCCTAAGTCGAGCAAATGCTTGAAGAGTAGAAGGTCTATAGGCCTTGTTCGTTAGCCTCTGAGTCTAATTGTCTAAGGATAGGGGATGGCAACACTTGGGACTTTCTAGCACATTAGTTGGAACCACTAACACCTGGATTCAAAGATTCTTTTTATGGAAACTTTGAGGATCCTTCCAGAGATCAAGAAGTCGTATCAAGTAGTCTTGCAACAAATGAAGCTCTAGTTGTTAGTAAACATTCATGTGGTCATCCCACAAAAGTAGCTGAAGTTGACCACACACATACGACAAATCCAAGACATAGAATTCCCTAATTCTAGGCGGGATTTAATCATCCTACGTAAAGTAAATACCAAGCTTGAAAAGACTAAGGAAAACAAGGAGATAAGACTCCCACATGTTTGAATTGTAGGGAAAATAGAGGCTCAGTTTTGCATGACTATGAGTCTAGGATGATGGATACACATGATGCACAATCCTATGCAGAAACCAAAGACATGGAAGAAAGAAAGAAGCCTATAGCAGAAGAGTATAGTTCCTTGATGAAGAACTAGAATTGGGAATTGGTAACTCTTCTTTGGGGAAACAACATTTTCAAATGTAAGTGGATCTATCAGAACCAGTTCACTCTAGATAATTTTATTGAGAGGCACGAGTTTGGGCAGGAGGGTAGTGGTAAAGGGATATTCTCAAAGGGAAAATATTAGTTATTGAGACATATGCTTCAAATGATAAGATAAGAGTCCATGTATACTATCTCTCTCGCAGCCAGGTTTGTTTGGCAGGTGCACTAGCTATATGTAAAGTGTTCTTTTTTATGATGATCTTCAAGAAGAGATGTACAAGGAACAGCCACAATGCTTTGTCCAATATGAAGCTAATGTGCACACTTTAGAAGTCATTCTATGGGTTGGGTACCTTGGGTGGGCTTGCCAAGCATTGTCTAAGAAGATTGATAGATTCATTCTATCATACTTTAACATTATGCAAGGTGGATCACAAGTCTGTGAAGAATGTAGACAATCATATTTTGATTGCAGTTCTTTATGGAATGATTAGTACAGTTGATGGTACTTCAATACACAGACTCTAGTTGAATCCAATAAGATATCTGAGATCATTGCATATTAGTTTACTGCACCATTTCCTTCGTATTTATATTTTGTGGTTGGATGAGGGGATCTTCATTTCACAAGATAAATGTGCACTTGTTAAAATAATTCAATATGGATATGCAAATCTTAGCTTCTACGTGTATTAAATAGAAGTCAAATTGACAACTCAATTTTCTACCTTGCAATTTCATACTACTTTCTGTATGCAAATTGTGGGGAGTCATAATGCTCTGACAAATCCTTCCTTTGCAGTTTGTCTTGTGTGCAAGTCAATCAACGGGCCGAAGGAGAGGCATTTGGAATCAGCCAAGAGGATATTGAGATGTATAAAGGGTATTGAGACATATAAAGGGTACTTGAGATATATAAAGGGTACTACTTACAAAGATATCATGTACTCTAAAGACAGTGATGAGCACTTAATGGGTTGGATCCATGTGGATTGAACAGAAAACATTGATGAGAGGAACTCTAGTTCAGATTTTGTGTGTTGCCTTGGTTCTAACCCTAATTCATGGTCTTGCAAGAAGAAGGCGACTCTGTCATCTATCACAGAGAAAAAATATAAAGGAGTAATAAATGCAACACTGAAGTCAACATGGTTTTGTAGTTGCTACAAAGGCTTGGATTTTAACAAGAGCAGCTAATTATTCTCCTCTCGAAACAAAAGCGTTATTCAAATTGCTTAAAATCTAGTTGCACATGCTAAGGTAAAGCATATTGGATTACAGATTTCCATTAACCAATGGCCAGATGGCTGACACATTCATCAGTTTCCTTACCAAGGTGAAGCTCATCAAGTTGCAAGAGATGTTCCAACTTTCATGAGCAGTCATTAGGATGGGGTGGCAAGGCTTCCTTGGAAACTTCAACATATTAATGCCACCTTCCTTTCACCCTTCAAGATGTGTCTCAGGGATGTGTCAGAAAGTAAAAGGCATTTTAACAAGTTTACTTAATTACAGATGTTGTCATATATCTTCAGGTAACTTATAGTAAATGTATTAGTGTGCCTTATAGGAGTATTAAAAAGTAAAATCCATATTGATGAATTCATCAAATCACTGATCTTGTCAAATATCTTTGGGTAGCTTATAATATATCTATTAGGGTTAGTGCCTCTATGTATCAGATTACCCTTATGCAAAGTCTGGCAGGTGTATAAATACAGTACCTCCTAGCTAACCATCCAATTTCATATTAACAATTTCCATTTGTCTATTCCATTCAGCATATTTCCTGATATCACCACATATTTGTATTCTCTATCTGATTGTGGATTCTAATGTTTGATTACTTATGGATTCATTTCATTAATCTCAGTAACATATACATAAGCATATATTTACATATATCAAAGAAATAAATATGAGAAAAGATATGACAGTTTGAACACCGGCTCCCTAACACTGAATGAAAATGTGACCACATGATCAATAAATAAGTCAAGGGGCAAATGCATGCAAGCAAAGGATTGTGTGCATTGGCAGAAGGGCAGGATAAAAGGAATTTATATCACTAGCATAACTATGATATTTCAATTCAAACTACTGATAGGACACTTCTACATGCTAATTATAGTAGTTAGGGGTTCTCAAAATGAATTTCATTTACATACTTAAGCATACATAGGACTTCATATACAGTTAGCACTGCATCAACATGACTATTTTACACAAGCTGATATCGATAGTATAGATTTACAAACAAGGGATTGCATTACCTTCTAGTTTCTCCCTAGGTACCTCAAATTTTTCCAGCATTTTTGCCGGTATGAGTTCAAAGTTCCGATGTTCTCCACATAGCTTCAACAGATAAAATATTCATTGTTTTTGTCAGCAATCAATATGTGCATGCAAAGCAAAAATACAAAACTGGGCAAAGCCCCATAAATTCTTGTCGATACAAGCAAGTAATATTCAAATTTTTTAAGTCTCTTGAAATCAAAAATATGTAAGATGACAGGTCATACATCACAACAGACTGAATCGTCAAAATTAGCCATAGTGCAATTGGTGCAGAACCACTTTTTCTGGACAGTAAATCGTCGAAAAGGTAACCAGTCCCTGTCATCTTCCTCGTCATCTTCCAAAAGTTCTTGCTCATAGAAAGCAAGTGCTTCCTCTAATCTTCTGCTACTACAAGTTTGTTCTCTCCTATTCCTGAGCACCAGCCCCACATTGTCCACACCTGGAGTCACTTCAATTTCTGAAATATTGACTTCCATACTATCTTCTAAGTGGTTAATTGCATTATCGTTCCCATTCCCTTGAACTCTAACAGCTGTACTTAAGCACCTTTGAGGAGTGAGACAGGCGTTATGGGGAGAACCATCTGACAAATTTTCATCTTGATCGTCATCCTCAACATAAGAAATTTTATTGTCATCTAGATTTTGCTTACAAGCATCTTCTTTCACATTTTCATTGTTCATCTCAGACTTGTCCTTCCAACCATTTTGATCACCTGAATGTCCAACTTTTTCAGTATGGACCGAGTCTAGTGCATATGTCATTGCAGCCCTCTTTGCATACAAGACAAGTGTTACCTCAACAATAAGATTTAGAAAAGTGCTCTGGCACTTGCTATAGCCAACAAAGGTACCACATATAAAAGTTTTGGGAAATGAACCTGCAAAAAATGGTTGGCTTGATTAGCCAGCTTAACAAAAACTTAGCCACCACCCTCCTCGACCATAACACATCAAATAGATGATAGACTAGAATAGACACTAATATTTACAACTGCATAAAACATTATAGAACAAATCAATAACTCTGAAATGGGTGCAATACATTAGATTAAATAAATCAGCTACATTATTTCTTTGTTATAGAATTCCAGAAGTCAGCTAGCGATGCCAGAAAACATAATAGAGCTTTCATGGGTCAAAGAAAGTTTATATCCGAGTCTCATTCTGTCATTCAGCACAATTCATTCGAAAGAAGAAATCAAAGTAAATAAACTTAAGAGATATTTGAAATACTCCATATACAACCTAGATTATCATGCTATCCTAGATAGGCTAACTATAATTCTCAAACCATCCAGCACTTGTCCCTGAACATATAAGTTATTGTTATTTTACTACCAATGTATTTAATAACTTTGAAAGTTCAAATATTTCCAACTAAAATAGTTGAAGCGCAACAACATAAATGACAATCAAAGCCAAGTTAGTAAGACTAAAAAAATGGAATTTAAATAAAAAATCTGTTATAATAATGTATATATGATCATATTACATAAAAGCTTATGATTTTGACTTCCAAATGATGCCTATGTTGCAGAGCTTATTAATAAATAGTGGAGATAAAGGCAAACGAAAATTTCAGATTAAGAATCTGCAGCAGGAATGTGGGAGCAGAAAATCATTCAGTTGAGCTGCCATATATGAATAGCCTTTATCTACACAAGCTTGTAATTTTCATGTGACTTCCAAATGATGCCTTAGTCTTCCACCCATGTTGCAGGGCTTATTAATAAATAGTGAAGCTAAAGGCAAACGATAGTCTCAGATTAAGAATCTGCAGCAGGAATATGGTAGCAGAAAATCATTCAGTTAAGCTGACATATATGAATGCACTTTATCTACCCAAGCTGAGCAAGTGAAAGCTATTTTAATGACTAAATCCAATCAATTATTTTTCCACACTGATATGTAAAATGTGCATTTAAAAGTGATGCCCACAAAGTTGCAACCATTGTTGCATTGAAAATTTACATTTTATTTTTATTTTAGCCATTTGGATACATGTGTTGTCTTCTTCTTCTTCTTCTTCTTCTTCTTTTTAATTTACATGTCCTTTTTTTCCGGAAAGGGGGCTGAGGAATATGAACTTTTTTTAATAATTCATATGGATGGCAAGGGCCACATGAGGCCAAGAGGGATGGCATCCGCTCTTGGGCCTAGGGTAGAGGATTGATCAGACATGGATTCCTCACTAGGTACACCTCATATGGATGGCAAGGGCCACATGAGGTCGAGAGGGATGGCATCCGCTCTTAGGCCTAGGGTAGAGGATTGATCAAGGCACCCTAGTATGCCCCTTATCCTAGCCCTCCTATGGTAGAACTCCAATAAATTAAATATATCATATGATCAAATTAATGTTCCTAATATCTATTTTGAGGATTATGTTTCAATAATTTCCTAACAGGTTGTGGGAACTCAACCAGGTAAATGATTCTATTCTATTTCTAGTTCTTGTTCTATTTAGAATTTGTGATTTAGGGCAAAAACTAGGGCATTTACAAAAGAGGACAATACAGTCTCGGTTTTGTATCTTGAATCTTTGAAAATGCATGATTCATGGCTATTTAACTTTACCTGTTCTAAGAAATGGTTTCTCTTTTGTTGATTGACTAGATTTTTATTCAATTAATATATTCTTTGAAGTTTCCTACATGAATATTTCTCAGTGATTGAATACTTTTTTCCATTTATCATTCTGGTATGCTCTTACTAAATTTTCGAAGGTTTCAGAATTTGTTATGATAGTGCAATCTTTGTGATTAAACATTCTTTTGATATTAATAGTAATTTGGTATGCAATATTGCTAGTGGCATTTTACCATCCACTCACATCATACAACAAGACTAGAAATATACTCAAAATATCATTCAACGAAATGTTTTATTGTTAACATAGTAAAACCTTTATCAACTTCATACGGAACTTACCAAAAAATCATTTACTAGCAAAGCTTACATGCTACATTGCATTCTACTATCTTAGACAGACATTCCATCTGGGCAATTCATGGGCTAAACTCTCTATTTGATTTGCTCTCTATATCTCTATGCTATGGAAATGCCTTTAAATTTCAAAAACAATTAGCTTTTGTCTATTTTTCAACATTTTTTAACGTTTTTTAATCAAATTTTTCTCATTTAATCCTCATTTTAAAAAAAAAACTTGCAATTTTTTTCCCCAAAAGATTTTGCTGCTAAGATTTATATACGAGGATAATAATAGAGAATCAAAAAATAATTAGTAAGCAAATTATTCGACATCTTTATTTGAGAATTTTGAGAGAATAGAACCAGTACTTATTTAATAAAATAAAACATGAGAATTATCGAAAATACAAAGAAAACAAATTTGATTTTTTCTTATTATTGGAAAACTTTGAGAAGAAGTTAATATGGAGAATTGCACAAAATTAGAATTGAACCAAAACTAAAAGAATCAAAACTTTAGGAGGAAAGGACCATTATTACAATTGGAAGAGAATTACAGAAAGGATTGGAGGGCAAGCAAGGACTAGTATCTAAAATGTTTTAAGGTTTCTCAAAAAAAGCTCGACTGGGATTTGGAGAGAATTGAAAAGTAGGATCTAAATCCACAGGTTGTTTATCCTTAAAAAAGGTCTAGTTATTCATGTTAATGGAGTTAAATAAATCAGGTTTACTATAGTAATTTGTTTTCAATTGAACTTCAGAAAATAAGCTAGTCTGCAAAAGTGACAATCCAAAACATCTCAAACTGAACTTACGGGAAACATGGGAAACTAAACGGAGAGTCAGCTAGAAAAGGTTTTGAAAAATTAGAATTGCTGATTTTGATTATTACACACAGAAAAACAGAATAGATGAGAAACCCTAGATTTGGGCAAATCTAGAAGTTAAAACCCTAAAAATTAACATGTAAATTGAGACTAGCCATTAAGGAGAACAACAAATCGGAAATAGTATTCTGTCTATGTGATGAAATTGGATTGGCAAGTGATGTGTAAGTTGTTCTACATATTTTGTTTATTTACTTTCAAATGGATGCTTTGGAAAACAAGAAGTATGTGATATTATATTTTATACTCATTTGAAGACCTTAGACTAGATTTTTTTTATTGAGTTTTGTTGAGCATTATTTGGAGTTGTAAGAAAGTATCTGTGTGATTTAATTTTAAGGTTGACATTGAGAGTTGTACTTTGGGTCACCTGTGAGAGTTGATTTTACTTATTTACAATTTATTATAGGTCTGTTGAAATGCTAAGTGAGTCAAAATCTAGGAAAAAGTCTGGTGTAAGGATCTGGCCAATCGTTTCCAGAAAAATTCTAAAATCAAGTTCAAATTCGGACCTTAGGGTCAACTGTAAGTCACTCAAAATCAAACCCACAAGGTACGAGTTCAATTCCTCCCTTGAAACTCAGCTCTGAAACAGCTTACGTTTTAGTCAAAAAAAAATTATGTCTGTCATAAGACAAGTACTTCCCTTGAATAAATGATTGAAAATGTATATAGGAAGTGAGATTGGATGTTGATCCAACTTTCCATATAGACAAAGTTTTATACTGTTCATTAGTTATGATGAATTGATGATTTTGTGAATTTTTTACAACACTGTATGATAGGAAGTAGAATTTGCCTACTATTCTCAGCTGACCTAAGGTTGGGTACAGGCCCTCACAAATTTAACGGAATAAAAACTCCTAATACCTTGACACAAATTAAAGAAAGGGAAAAATAGTTTTTTGTGTATTGCTCATACTTAAGTTCATTCAAACAGGCTCTTTCGAATAATTTGAACCAAATAAAAAAATAATCTTCATGGCTGAAACATTATATGTTTTGCATTTTGTGTAAAAAAAGATTATTTATTGAAAGGTAAGAATTGACAAGATTAATTTAGGCCCTGCTGTGCATATCTCCCTACAGAAGCTAATTTTTGTAAGCACAACAAAGGTAACGATTTGTTGAAATCGTCAGGTACACAGTCCTTTAGGGTCCAATGGAAGTGACGACCACTCCTATTTTTCCTACGAGACCAGTTCATACAACTGAAAAACACGGCTACAAGAATAAAATGAATATCAAAAAGTGTGGGGTTGAAAGATTCCTCCACCCGCCTAACAATTTTTCATTATCACCACGCACGACCTTTCAGAGTGTCCATATTCTTAATTATCGCTAACAATTTTTAATGGGCGAAAGTTATGGCAATATCCATGTCCACTCGGTATTACACTGCAGCAACTATGTCTTCCCTCCTGTTATCACACTGCAGCAACTATGTCTTCCCTCCTTCTGTTATCACACTGCAGCAACTCTTCCAGCTGCTAAAAAGACAGAAAATATATGCGACTACTTAACTGGAAAAAGGCTCTTAAATTTTCCCAGACAACTCAGTCTTGATTTATTTAAGTTTTAAAAGAAAAAGAAAAATTGTTTTGAAATGCTATCCATACCCACGCAGTTAAAATACATACGAAAATGGTGAAACTTTGGGAACGCTTAAACTGGACTATACATACATGTAACAGTAAATCTTGCTGCCCAAATATATAGGATAACAAGGTCGAAGGGGGGAAAGGTTTACCAAGCAACAGATTGTCACGAAAAGTCCGAATTGAACTACACCCGATTAGCCTGAAACTACATATCACCGTTTAGAGAGTTAAGGAACAGCTGAATCTCCCTAAATACCATTCCCGCTCTCTTCTTTCACAGTGTCGCTGAAAGCCCTAGCACGCCAAAAGTTCAATTTACTTTTATTGGTCTCCCGAAACCGACAGAATCCCGTGGTTTATATGCTAAAAATTGAAAGAATGTGGATAAATTAAAAGCTTTAGTATTGAATTACAAATTTAAGGAAGCCGATAGCCGCTGGAGGGGAATTTACGGATGGAGATTTCTATAAATTTTTGTACTACATTTCACAAAAGGAATGGTTTTGTTCGTACCGTAGGAAGGGTTGCGTTCACGAGGGTGAAATTATCTTGTCATTAAAAAATAGTTAATATTTTATTGTGTAGTATATAATACTTGCATTTAAAAGAGGTTGAACGGATAAGATACGAAATTATACCTACAATTTAAATGTATTTCATATTACATAATACATAATTAATTGTATAATGTAATATAGATCTATATATATTTTGATTCTATATATAAATTTTGATGAGGTTGTGAGTAATTAATGATGATACTTGTGAGGAGCTAACTACATGATCAAGTGTCAGGTTATTATAATGCACTATGTATCAGGAGGACACTTGATGAGGATCGTACACAACAAGTTCCCCATAAAGTGTGACTTTGTTGCCTTTTCCATCACTCTTTGGACAATAAAAAGATAGCTTTTTGTATAACTAGCAATCTCACCTTGGTGTAATGGGTATGTTGAAGAGGTGTAGAAGGACAATTAGGGAAACTTTGGTCTATTTTTAGAAGATATTTGTGAATTACATGAGGAAAATTGATATATCATTAAGCAAATGGTGTTGTTTATGCAATAATTTTTTTAATTTAGAATTGATGATTTCAAATCAACTATGCATCCATTTATAGTGATCCAAACATTATCAGAAAAATACCTTTGAGTCATGAGGAGAGAGAGAGAGAGAGAGAGAGAGAGAGAGAGAGAGAGAGAGAGAGAGAGAGTCTAGAAGTTTCTAAATCTCATTTAAAAATGCTCTCGATTTGTGCTCTTATATTTATAAGCCAAAAATAAACTCATTTTTATTTGATCAATTTAATTAATGTTTTAAAATTAGAAAAAAAACAAATCTTATTATTTTAAATTGTATTGCTTGAACATTTCATTACCTTCATACAAGAATTATAAGATTTTATTTGATTATTAAACTAAAAATAATTTAATATTATAAGTTTTTAAATATAATTGTTAAATTTTATTTTTTATTTTTAAAAAAAAGAGGGGTAAGATTTATATTTAAAGCAAATCAAAGAGTACAAAGCCAAGGCCCGAGGCCAACACATAATCATAAAACCAATCAAAAGAAGCCCAACACCCATAGAGGGTACACCTAAACAACTTTGTCTTCCATAATTAACTTGTCCAACATCTCTACGTGCTCTAGCCTCAAAGGGCCTCAATCATCCATATCCCATCCACCTGGGTTCTCTAAAGCAAACTTTGCCAAATAATCAGTCACCCTATTCCATTCTTGTGGAATGTGACAAAAAGAAATATAGTCAAGCATGGAGCACAAATTAAGGATTTGTTTAACTACCACCGCTAATTGCCAACCAGCCCTCAATATGTTGAGTATTCAGCATATCAATCACAATCTAAGAGTCTGACTCACAAACAATCTTCTTCCACCCAAGGGGTACCCTTTTTTTCCATAGCACAGAGAATACCTATAGCCTCCGTAAGATTCTTAGAGTGGCATCCCTTATAGGTAGAAAAAGAAGAAAACAACATTTCCCCTATTATCTCTAGCAACACTACCAATTCCCGCATGGCTAGGATTCCCTCTAGAGGACCCATCAGTATTGACTTTTAGAGTTCCCTTGGGAGGAGGAAGTCATTTTACTTCTCTATGAATTGTCTCTTTGACCCGCCTCAATCTCCTTCTAGCAGGGGGGCTATCTCCATTTCCAACAAGATTCAGATACCTAACCACAATTATATCACTAGGATCCACGTGACCAGTAACATCGCATTTTGCAAGAATAGTTTCCTAAAGTTTGCAAACAATTTTTCTCTAAAGAAGGGCACTGATCAATTCAAAATCTTAAAAGTTCCTCTTTTTCCTTTCCAGCCATAAATTATAAATGATGACAGTTGGACCAAGAAGCCAAGCAACCTGCAGAAAATAAGATTTTGCAAGAGGACGATCCAGGCTATCCCAAAACTCCACTAAAGAAGAGGCATGAACACAAGCATGATTCCACGCTTCCCATCATAGATTCCAAATCTCTCTAGCATAAGAACAGTAAAAGCAAAGGTGGGAAACATTTTCTTCACCTTTGTTACAAAAGGGCACAACTAGACGGCCCATGGAAGTTCCTCTTTCTTAAATTCTCCCAAGTGAGACATTTACCTTGGGCAACCAACCAAAGAAAGAAATTGCACTTGGGTCAGGAGAAGTAATTCCAAACTTGTTTCCACCAAGGTACCTCATCCCTACCATGCACTTGCCTGTCCAATTTTTGGTACCCAGAAACAACAGTAAATTTACCCTTCAGGTTAGGACCCCAAGCTAAAACATCTCTAACCTGAAGAGAGTTACAAAATCTTCCAACTAAAAAATCTCTACAAGATCCTAGTGATTATCTTCAGTGCCTCCACATGGCCATTCATGAGGAGTCTTCCAACAAAGCACTTGAACTTGCCCCTTAGTAATAATAATTTTAAAATTGATTACCTTACACCACCCGATAATATCAAAAACTTTAGAAAGGGGTTGAAGGTGAGGGAACTAAGAGATAATGAAGGGATGGCCATCCCAAGAATCATACCAGAGCCCAACATTTGATCCACTATTACAAATGTAGAAGAGATCATCCTTAATGAGTTGGCCCCTTTTTTAAGAGTGTCCCAACGCATAGATCCCCTCCCCATCAAGTTACATTCAAGGTACATCTTTGCTATCCACACCACTAAGATACTTATGAGTGATGATTCTAGCCCCATCTTGATCCTGACAAGTGTACCATCTCCAATATAATTTGGCTACTAGAGCCTAAATCATCAATCCGATAGACATGAGCCCAATACCTCCCTCATGCTTTGGTCTGCAAATTGAATCCCATCTAATCGGGCTCCATTTGGAAGAAACGAAATTCACAAACCAAAAAAATTGATGAGAAAGAGCATCAAATTCTGTCATAAAACTAGACGGGTCCACCTGCACAAAACATTTGTATTTAGGAGAGTGTGAACAACAACCATCAACAAAGTAACTCTATAAGCTGATGATAGCCATCTACAAGTCCAATGACTAAACCTTTTGTGAAACTTGTCCAAAATTTCCTGTCAAAACTCTCTATGCTGAGAACCCACACCAACTGAAATGCCAAGGTAGGGAAGGGAGCCAATAGGGAACCAGAGAATCTGTGTAATCCTATTTTAAATAAGACGAGGTGTAGTATAGAAAATTTTATTCTTTATTTAAATAATATCATATAGAATATTAATTTTTAATTGTTTTTTAATATATAGAATATATAATAAATATCATTATAATATATATTATATATAAATTAAATTAAACAAGAAATATATTTAATATATTATTTTATTATCTTATATTAATAATATATGTAGTGTTCATATTATATGATAAAATAAAATATATAACCATAAAGATAAATATAATAAATTTTCATATAAACTATATATGATTTCAATTAATTTTTAAATTATATTTAACAATTCACAATACATAAAACATATAATAATATTATATTTTAAAATTACAACATTTTGACTTCGTTTTGATTATATAAGAGTATGTTAATGTTTAGCCATTTTAATTATAATTCTTCCTTTGAGATTTAAATATTACTAAATCCACATTACATGGATATCCTTCCAAGGGAGGTTTGAGATTTCCCTTAGTAATGTGTATTCACTTGTCCAATAAAAATGAATATTATAGACAAAACATTTAGCGTCCTTAAAAAAAGGTAGACAAGCAAATAAGGAAAATCAATAGAAGATAAAAATAATTGCAATGAACATTTCAATCGGCTTGCAACGTATTTGGGTAATATCAACCGTTGATAAAAAAAAGTTAGCCTCCTAACTTCATAGAAGGGAATGCCTTCAACTTAAAAATATAATTACTCTATAACCATTAAAATATCCATAAAATAATTTATAACGAAATTAATTAATATGAAAAATAATCCTTAAAAAAATAAAAAGAAGAAGAATGATTAGAATAAAGCTAATTCTTCTTTTTTAAATAATTTTCTCTTTTCCTAAAAAATTAAAAGATATTCTTTGCCTCACAGTGCACATCCCTGTACGATACGTTGATTCAGAATCCTAAGCTTTTTTGGCGAACCATGTTCCCTCGGCATCTCGCTTCGCCTTCCACCATTGATCTTAGATCCCTTGCCTCTCACACTTCCACTCTTTACGACATCCCTGACCAACCATCTCTCCACCTCACCCCTCCCCCTCACTGCCATATCTTTACCGCTTCTAGCATCTACGAGTCTGTCAGATCCATGAGATGTAGCAGGGCGGCTGATGAGGATGATTTTCAGGCTGAGCTCTTCAAGCTTGGTATCTCTGTGTTGAGCTCCTATCTTCCGACACTCTTTAATTGTGTGGTTTGCACCAGCTTCCCCGAGTCCTGGTTGAGACACTTAATCTATCTGATTCACAAGGCTAGTTTGGTTTCTGACCCCAGCAACTATAGGACCATCATGATTGGGCACACCTTCGCCAAACTCTATGCAACGACACTGAATACTATTCTTAATAGGGAGTTGGACAGGAGAGATTGCAGGGCTAGAGGTCAAGCTGGCTTCCGGGTAGATTACCAGACCATGGACCACATCCTGACTTTGCAGGCGATAATTGAGGAGGCTCACCATCATTCTGCAAAAGTCTATTGCTGCTTCATTGACTTTCGTAAGGTGTTTGATACCGTCCCTCGGGTGGCTCTCTTCCAGAGACTTAGAGATATCAGGATTTCTAAGACTCTTCTGACAGCTATTATGAGACTTTACGAGTGTGTTGAGGGCAGATTCAGGACTCCTGAGGGTTTCTCTGACCCTATCTAGAGCACTATTGGAGTGAAATCAGGGTGCCCCCTTCCCCCACCTTGTTTGGCATCTATATTGACGAGCTCAAGGCTTTTCTCAGAGATTCCTCACTCCCGAGTGATGGTTGCTACCTGCACCAGGTTCTTATCTCCATTCTCCTCTTTGCTGACGATGTGATTCTCCTTGCCTCCTCACCGAAAAGTCTCCAGAGACTTCTTGATAGCTTGGCCGCTTTTTGTGATTTGAGACAGCTGGTGGTGAATCTCGGTAAGACACGGGTGATGATCTTCAACTGCCTGAAGACCTCACATCTTCATTTCTACTATCAGGGCATGGAGATTGAGATTACTTCTTCATACACCTATCTTGGGGTCAAGTTCTCTAGCCCTCGCTTCAGCCTGAGGCCCGCCATTCTGCCCAGGATCAGTAAAGGGATGGGTTCCCTTGCCATGTTGGAGAGACAGTGTTTCAGACATCATTTTCAGGACACCGCATCCAAGTTGTCCCTCTTGGATTCCTTGGTTAGACCTATAATACTTTATGGCTCTATTGTCTGGGGGTCGTCCCTTATGGATTCTGATTGGGCCTCTATTAAGCGTGTTCAGACTATCTTCCTCTGGTGTATCATCAGATGTCATCAGTCCACCTCTCATAGCATCATTCTGGCTGAGTTCGGGACTCGTCCCTTTAGATTGGGGGCCATCTTTGATCTGGTTTGGTTCATTCACCGCCTCTATTGTTTTGTGGACTCCATTGACGGTCGCAATAGATACTCCTACCTGGCCTATAGCTCTTCAGTGGCGCTTGCCAAGTCAAATCCCTCCCCTAGAGCCCATTGTTGGTATGCCCAGGTCTCATCCCTTTTAGGTTCCATCAAGATTGACATTGATCACCTCCCCCCTATCTGTTCTTGCTTGACACTCTGGCTCGCCTCCTCCCTTCCAGATAGGAGTTGAACAGACATGTCAGACTTGATATATACAAGCAGTATATCACCAAGACATGGATCAACCCGTGTGGGGGTCTGCGCCCAAGGATGGCTTTTTATGCTGAGCACTTTCTAGACATTCGGGATGGAATTATTGTTTGTCCTAGATACTTATCTCAGCGTTGGCGCCACGCCCTTTGCATCACGCTGGGATCTTTCAAGGTTGGATCTCACCGCCTTCAGGCCCAGACAGACCATCACATTGACAGAGATGATCAGATTTGCAGGTTATGCACCCTGGCTGAGATTGAGACTGAGACACACTTCATCTTCCATTGTCCTACTTACTATGAGATCAGAGGGAGATTCTATTGCTTATTCAGAGGGTGCAGTTCCTTGACTGCTTTCTTCAGCTACACCGATCAGAGATGCTTGGCACTTTATCTCTGTGAGACTGTACAGCTCCGCGAGCATACTCTACAGCTTCTTCTCCCCCAGAGACAAATTTTTTATCAGCTCATTACGACCTTCTTCTTGGCCCTGTCTCCTTTACGGGGGGGTGAAGCGACCTCACTATGCCTCCATCACCGGTCACTCTAGATTTGTGAGACCCCGCAACACCTTTACCCATCAGCAACACATCTCTAGCAGCTCACAACGACGACCTAGGGCTCCTGCTCATCTGGATCATTATCCTTCAGTGTTGGATTTATTTCTACGTGATAATTATCTTTAGTCCTTCTCTTGTGTCTGTTCTTCTTGCTTGTTGTTTCTTGTTCTCTTCTTTCTTTTTTCGCTCTTGGTTGCTTTACCAGCCACTGTTTGGTGGTTTGTTGGTTCGTTGTTCCTTTTGTTGTACATTTCCAGTCCCTTAGACCCTTGTTGGTCTCTTGTTGGACATTAATAAATTTATCTTATCTTATCTTATCTTATGAAAAGAAGATAATAATAAAATATAAATTTTTTCTTTTATGAAGATTTTTTTCTTATTAATAATATTTAATTATATATGTTTAAGAAGATAATATTAAAAGATATTCTTATTAAAAGAAGATAATTAAAAAAAATTAAAAAATTCTTTTATGTGCATTCTTTTTCTTATTAATAATATTTAAAATTATATATTTTTAAATTTTACAACCAACATTGAAAATAAATTTTTATTGCTAAAAATTGTTTGGGGGATTTTTCAGCATTGGAAATTTGATTTGAAAATGGTTTCACCAGTGTCTAAGGTGGTTTGAGGGTGGTCATCATTATTAGCCGATAGGCTTCCCCTCTGAGGTTGCTTGCAACCGGAAGTTGTCTCACGTCTGAAAACAACCTGCTAGTAAATGGTTTGCAGAGTATGGTTTTTGGTTTTTGGTTTTGAGATAATGGTTTAACAGCCACGAAACGTATGCACTGTTTTGTCACAGTAAACACAGGCCCCACAGTCAAAGATTACATACCGAGGGAATTTTTATTACCAACAAGGACGGAAACATGCATAAGATGGGCCCAGACTCCAGTCACTCATTATGCATAGTTTTATTTGATTTAAAATCACAAACCTTGTTCATAAAGTCTACGCATGACCGAATGCCTCGTAATGGCAAATCAATTATATTAAATAAAAAATATTGATGATATTTAATAAATGTTGGACTTCCTGTCAAAAACAGAAGAAAAATTAACTAAATAAAATGGAGATGGTTTTGAGCCCTCTAAAAATCCAGGGAGGGTAAACTTGACCGTGCCAGTAGTATCCCGTTTTTCACAGGCAGATGATTTTCTGATTCATGGCTAATTGGAGTTTGGCCAATGTTTGATTTAATTTTATTTTTTAATAATTTACATTTTTTAAAAGAATATAAAACTCTTTCTCAGAAAAATTAAAACATCAGAATTTTGAAGATATTTAATAAATTATAACTATTGCATTTGTTTATTTGTTTCTAGACAAATA
>MU228403.1:6080234-6093272 GCA_018584345.1 Thuja plicata
TTCCTTTCATGCATAAATTTCACATTCTCTATTCACATTCAATCGTAATTTCTCAAAGACTTAATTAGCTACTTTTTTTCCTACAAAACTCATGTTTGTTCTTGAAGATACTTCATACAAAAAAAGAATTACAGAGGACATGGAATAAATTTTGGGAAGTTCTTATCAAAATGCTAACATGAAGGATTTTAAGACTACTCTTACTGCTTCATATCAATCAATTGGTACAAAACATAAATTTTTAGGCTTTTATCTAGCTTAGAAAATGTGGGATTATTCTCTCTTTACAATTGAAATATGAGGGATCAAATTATTACAATAATTTAAATTCTAACTTTTGGAACAATATATAATTTTGAGAAAATGCATTATAAATATGATGGTTGACAATATTGTTGCTTGTTCATAAATTTTTGGTTGCAAAAAACTGTAATCTCAATTCACGTGTTCTATGAAAAGTGCAAAAGAAAGACAATAAAAATAGTATTAGTATCCAAGATATGATATGTAAATGCTCATAGGTATAATATGTAAATGCTTTTGGTAAATACATATATAATTTTTTAATGTATGTTCATGTTGTTATTTTTGTATCGATTATTCGAGCTGTGATTTTGTGGAAATGATGCCTACAAATTAGTACATGCTCATGGTTACATCTTTATAGATGGTTTGCATTTTTTGTTCTTTGTCAATTATAGCATTTTCTCTTATATAGGTTCACACTTACTGATCAAGAAGAGGAACCAAAACATATTTATATTTAAAAATACAACATTTTTTTTGTGTTTCCATGCATTTCAATGCTATGTTTTGGTAGGATGCCCTACAAAAAATACAATATGAAACTATTGTAATTTTACTTCATCCAAAATGGATGTTACTATGTACAAGACTTCCTTCTACAATGCTAAATGTTTGTAGATTGTCACTTTTATACACTTCCTTCCATTATCTAAATATTCATTTATACTTTCAAATAAAAAACCTATCGGCGTATCCTTGCACCTCCTTTTTAGGTGCAAGTGCTAGTTTAAGGGGGTTTAGAGGGTGGTTTAGAAACGTGAGACAAGTTTAGTGGTAGATTATAGAAAGTGAAGTCCACAATATAAATCTTATCCACTAATTATATGATGTTGTAATAGTGTAATGTGTTAGATGTCATTAAACTAGCATCTTATATTTTGAATAAAAAATATAAGTAAAATAAGACAAGAGATATCATTTTCTAGAAGACTAAATATTTTCTTAAGTAAAAGTATAATGAATTTAATCCAAATAAATGGTAGAAATAAACATTCAACGATATTTATTAAAATTAAAAAATAATACTATAATAAAAAATATTCAACAATTTGACATTTTAATTTAATAAAAATAATTCTACTAACTCTTTTAAGAATAAGAAAAATAGTTTTGTCTTTCTTTGAAAAACTCAAATACATATGGTAAAAGATGAGGGGAGATACATTTCTCAAATATTTTTTAATCTAATAAATCTAATATCTATAAATAATTAATTTAATACACATACTTGAATAAATAAGTATTTTTTTAGAATCTTTTAAATAAATTTTATGAAATTATTTTTTAAATATAATAATTTTTAATTTAAGAAAAAAATTATTATATAATATTTTGCAATTTTTGTTTTTCATAAATCAATTGGATCCTTTTATTTATTTACATGATTTCTGGTATAAACAATTACAAGAGTATTATTTAAACTCATATCATCTTGTTCAATTAGTTAAACATTTGAACAAAATTGTGGCTACCTTGCATGTTTTAGTAGCATCGACCCTCTTTTTCACCTCTCCAATCTTGCCATGCATAAAAATTGTCTTAAATTTTTATTATTAATTGAAAATAATATTTTTTCATCTACAATGTAAAGCAAATTTCCAGAAAACAATAATTAATGAGATTATTGTGATTTAAACTTAAAAGACTTATTAAAAAATGGAAAAGAAAAAAAAACAATATGTTAAAATGTATGACCAATTCAAAACAAGTCTCACGCACTTCCATATGTAAATGGACACAAAATAAAATAGCAATGAACTTAGTCCTCACTGAAACAAATTTATTCTATTAAATTAAAATCATTTAAGAAACAAAACTGATAAATTCTATTGAACAAAATAATGAATAAATATACACTCGTCATTACTAATTAACGCTACAATGTTTAAGTTATTGTTTTCCATGTTGTCAATTATATTATAGCTTTGCATTGCATTATGTACCCAACTCACACTCCCTTTTATATTAACTATTAATTTGGAGTCTTCGCGAGCGATCTTAATAATCCAAATGTTAGAGAAATTTTAAGGGTTGATGGTTTAATACAAGATGTCAGTGTACAAAAATAAAGTTTCAAACTACTATCATTCAACTACTAAAATAATTTTGATTTTTAATAAAAAAACTATTTATAAGAATTTTGATTTTTAATAAAAATCTACTAAACAATTCATGTGAAGATCAAGGGGAAAAAATTGGTTTCACATTTTTTTTTTAATCCAAAGATAAATTTTAGGACCCCCAATCCCCAAAAGGATCAGGGACCCTGTTGCCTTGATCCCCAAAAGTACATGGGCTATGAAAGGAAGTTGGATTTGTGTCTAATATCAATACCCTCGAACCCTGAAAGGTTCAGTGATGTTGATATCCCCAAAACCCGAAATTGCACTTGGGACCTCTATCTAATACAAATATAATGTATTTAGTGATTAATGGTTTCTTGATGTTCTGAGTGTAATGAATGCTAATAGTTATTTTTCTTTCTTGATATAGCTAGTTTTCTCTTCTATTCATAGAGTAGGGTAGTATAATATAAATTTGATGGCTCTAACATTTGTGTTTTCATGCAAAAAAATATATGCTCAATGTAACTCCAATGAAGTATGAATTCTTAGGTTATCACAAGCCCTCTAGACTAGGTAACAGCCATTTTGACATCACCGATACAGATATTAGGCGCATGGACCTTAGGAAGTTTCTAAAGTGGAAGAATAATCCTAATGGTAGAAGTGTAGATGCTTCCTCCCTATTATACTTAAGGCTAATCCAGACAACAATTTGTCATGTTTAAGTGCAATCTTTTGATTTGATAATGACATGTGGAGAGAGTTACAACCGTGAGGAAAGGAGAGTATTTGACAAATTGGGCGAGGTTATCCTCGATATAAAGTTTGATAATATGGAGATTATTTTCAAAATTCTCATTCATGATGAGTATGGGAAGGTCTCCAGGGAATATGCAGAGAATTTTTACAGAGATGAACTGAATATTGAGTCCTATATCAATGAAAACTATCTTAGGAGGTCGGGAAAGACCGTATTGGAGTTGATGAAAAACTATCAACCCTACAGCTCCCAAGAATCACCTGCATGCAAACACCTGTCATAGAAAGAGAGAAGCAAAAGCTATGGAGGCCAAAAATAGTAGATCTGTGAAAGAGAAAACAACCTTAATTGATTCAATAAAAATGGAATGGAATTACAAAAGAATTAATAATTACAAAGAGATCAATCCTTATAAAGGAGATCGAAAACCCAGAAGGTGGAGAAACCTAGGTTGCATGTTAATAATTACTAATAAAATTAATTATTATATGCCTAAAGTTTAGCTTAAGTGAACTAGAGATAAAAGCGACTTAATAATTAAATCAATAATGATTTAATTAATAAGTGAAAATATCTTTTTACTCTAACACCCCCCCTTAAGATAAACTCAGAGAGAAACTAAAAACCTAGAAACAACTACTGAAAACAGGAAATGGGTCCCAACAATATGGCCTAAGCAGGTACCCAAGTATAAGAAATCTTTGTAAAGAGGAGAAAAGGAGAAAAACCAGTGGGAAAAACCCCTCTCCGAAAAGAGATGAAGACTAATGAAGGACTGAAGAAGCCTCCAAACTAGAGAATGTTCCAGAAGATGGGAACGAATGAAGAACATGAAAAACATCATTGAAGCATGAAGCTGCAAACATTGTCAAAGAATAACTACTGGAACCTCCACTGTAAAAGAACATGATCGGTAGAGAAGACTGTAAACAAAACTTGAAGAGTTGATAAATCAAAGGTGAAAGAATTTCTCCAAAATAGGAATAAAAGAGTGTCCATATGGTAAATGATCCATCTTACCGAAATGCATAAGTACCCAACCACTGCATCTGCCTAGTATATAGGAACAAATACTGAATACATAGATCACTTCATCGAACCAAGGAAGCATAAGAACCAATAGGAGATACCCCCATAATGCTGAGCGAGGAGAGGCATGACAGGTACACTGAACTGGACTACCAAGAATAACTACATGATGAAGAACCAGGAACATAGAAAGTAAAAACACATATAAATGATGGTATCATTGAAGGATCACTCTCTTGATACACATCATGAGGCTAATTTCATGGAAGGAACACTCACTTGACAAAGGTAAAACAACCCCCACCCCCACGACACTTTATAATATAGTGCGAGTACAAACAGACACAAAATGGGCAAGATCCCAAGCATGCAACAAATGACACTTTATCTCAATGTGTTTGCAAAAAAGTAAATGCAACATAAAGATGTCTACAATATCCATGAATGACATAAAGCAGTAGAAACATGAATAACAGCTAAAAAGAAATCATCCAATGCACGAAAAAATGATCCCAAGACCTGAAACATCCAAGATATCCACCAGATTGCAAAAAAGAAAAAACTGAATAAAAAATACCTGGATCAGAATCTGGGTGTGAGACCCTTGAAATAAGATAGAGCACTGAATCAAATTTCCAACACCATGCGGAAGTCAAAAAAGGGAGTTTGGATGAGCAAGATATGGTTCTTAGGGTGCAAAAAGGAACCATGTCTTTGACAGGAAAAAATATATACAAGAAGGAAAAATCATAAATCAAAACTTGAAAAATCAGGTTGGACTTAGAACCAGCTTTCGGACGATATCTTGTTTGGCCAAAAATGCCTCCATTTGCTCAAGATACAAGCAAAAAACCGAAGACTGCTCCAAAACAAGAAGAGAACCAAGAAACCCAAATTGTCATGCAAAAAAAATCAAAAAAATGGTGGTGTGAATTTTGAGGTGGAACGGGAACCGAGGCAACATGCAAACTAAGGCAATTTTTCATTGAAAAGCATGTCAAAGTTGTCCATGCAAAAAAGAGGGCCCAAATTTCAATTGTGCGCAAATTGGACATGCCTTATATGAAAATAAGAGTTTTTGGGCCTTCCGGACGCAACCATGATGTCAGTTTTTTTCCAAAGTGCTCCAAAAAATAACTCCCCCCAAAATCCACCAAAATCTTAGATAAAAACCTCTTGAAAACATAGATCTAAAGAACAAGGCCAAATATCTCATGAAGAGAACAGGGGCATGAAGATTTGGAGCTCTGATACCATATTGGAGTTGATGAAAAATATCAACCCTATAGCTCTCAAGAATCACCTGCATGGGAACACCTGTCACAAAAAGAGAGAAGCAAAAGTTATGGAGGCCAAAAATAGCAGATCTGTGAAAGAGGAAACATCCTCAATTTATTCAATAAAAATGGAATGGAATTACAAAAGAATTAATAATTACAAAGAGATCAATCCTTATAAAGGAGATCAAAAACCCAGAAGGTCAAGAAACCTAGGTTGCATGATAAGAATTAATAATACAATTAATTATTATATGCCTAAAGTTTAACTTAAGTGAACTAGAGATAAAAAGTGACTTAATAATTAAATCAATAATGATTTAATTAATAAGTGAAAATACCTTTTTACTCTAACAAATTGATCAACTGGATGAGATGAATCTACATAGGGATTACCTCTGGAAAGATATTAAGATTACCGTCACACTCCTGAGAGGAGTTTTTGGCCTCCCACTGGCAAAATAACTTAAAACGTCGATGATTCTCTATATGAAGACCACACAAAGAAGAAATGAGAAGATTGATTGGGGAAGAGTCACTAGTGATAACTTTGATGAACAACTACAAAGAGTTAAAACTAACCCCAAATTTGGCATGACCTCATACGTAGTATACCGCCTGTTAGTGTAGGCCACATTCCATAGATTGAAGATATGTGGTTCTTTGATGAATCCAAAAACTCGTATATACTTTCACTACTCATAGCTAGTTCACTGAGAAGAGGTGGAGAAGAAGGACTATAGAATTGTCAATGATGCCTTCATTTTTGTGGTCACAAGGGCCATAGAAGGTAATTTTGTCAAGAGGATGTTACTAGAGGCACCTATTCAAATCAAGAAATTTGAGAACTATTACATTCAAATTAGGACATTCGCATATATTAGGGTTGTAGGTTTCACATTGCAGCCCACAAAGCTCCCTAGGTACCCCTCTAATAAGTTGACCCTTGTGGAGTTTTGTAGGTAGGTTGTGGATGCTTATCACTTGATTGTAAATAAACAGAAGCCATGCATCCAATTTCCAATCAGAAAAGGGGCAAATTTGATCCTATTGGCACATTCAACCATGTCATAGGAGCCTAGTTCAAGCATGAGCCATAAATAGAAGATCACTAGGCACTTGTAAAGGACCATGTATAATGGACTTGGATTTGGCTAGGGATGCCAAGGGTATGTATGTTTTTTTATGAGCATCATTAAAAGGACTCTGATGAAAGGTTTCTCCCATAGTATAATGAGGATATAATTTTTGATAGGGTTATCCACAATTCCCACATCCTTGAAGAAGACCAAGAGGATATGAAATTTAGGGTAAGGATCCCAAAGGAAAATCCAAGTATCTCTAAGGGTAAGAGGACCCCTACATTTAAACATGTTTCAACTACCTCTCTACCAAGAGAACTTTCAGGGCATGCAAGGCTCGTAGCTAACATGGTGCCATCACAAATTGAGAGGAGACGAAAGGCAAGGGAGAAGAATGAATGAAGTCAAGAATCAATGAGGCGCTATTAATGATGAATATGTGATGGAGAAGATTTTGATGACCTTACCAGAGAGATATAGTGACTAGATATCATCTGTAGAGGAATTTTATGATCTGGATAAATTTACCAAAGAATAGTTGTTTGGCACCCTAGCGTCTTTAAGTTGAGGACATTCATAAAGATAAGAGAAAATCTAAGACAACCTTTAAATCTATAAAGATAGAGGAAGATCCATATGATGATGATTAAGATGAGATGGAATCAAACTTTGCAAGAAATATGAAGAAAGGTACTGACAAATACAAATGTATGTTACCCATCAAATGCTTTATATGTGGAAAAATTGGTTGTTTAGCAACTAGGTGTCTTGAAAAGGATAACCATTATAAGTTTAAGAAGTTAAATAAGAAGGCCTACTATGTTAATGAAGATGATAGTAGATCATATGATGAATCAAATCAGGAAGACTGTTTGTTTTTGGCATAATAAGAAAAACCTAGATTTGATATTTCTAACATTTCCATAGAATTTGATGATAATATTTAGACTACACTGTTTGTTAGAAGAAACAAGAATGAATGCTTGATTGATACTGGTTTTTAAAATCATATGATCAGTGATAAAAGAAAATTTGTAACACTTGAGATAATGATGGTGGTCTTGTTATATTTGGTGATGATAAGGCAACATATATTGTTGGAATTGGCTCTATTAGTTTTGATGGAGAGCATAACATTGACAAGGTTTACTATGTGAAGGGTTTGTGTCATAATCTTTTGAGTGTTGGACATATGTGTGAAATGGCTATGATGTTGTGTTTAAGAATTAAGGTTGTGAGATCTGGAAGAAGTCCTCTGTTATTATAGTTGGAAAAATAATAGGAAGGAACATGTATCAACTTGAAGGAGCTACAAAAACTTGTTTATTATCTTGGTCTGATGACAATTGGATTTGCCAATGGAAGATGTGTCACATCAATTAACAACTTGGTAAGGATAATTTCATTAAGGGTAGTAAGAGATTTACCAAGACTGTGTAGACCAGACAACGTTATATATAAGGGATGTTGGGAAGGAATGAAAACAAGGGAATCATTCAAGGAAAAATATCATTCTTCTACCAGTTTGTTGGATCTCCTGCATACTGACCTATGTGGTCCTACCAAAACAAGAATCTTACAAGGTGAGAAATTTTTCATACTTTTCATTGATGATTTTTCTAGATTATCTTGGGTTGCATCTCTATGAGAGAAATCATAAGCGTTTGAGAAATTAAAGATATTTTAAGAAAGAGTTTACAATTAAGTTGATAGGAAGATTAAATGTTTGAGATCTGATAGAGGAGGAGAATACAAGTATATTAAGACACCCAAAAATACTATAAAGAGACCTAGAGAGAGAGAGAGAGAGAGAGAGACCTAAATAGGGTAAAAAGACCCTAAAAGACTATAAAGAGACCTAAAAAGACACTGGGGGGACCTAAATAGAGTAAAAAACCTGAAAAGAATAAAAAGACATAAACAAACTAAAAATAAAAAAAGACACTAGAGAGACCTAAATAGAGTTAAAAGACTTAAAAAGACATATAAAGAAACTAAAAAGACATATAAACAGACTAAAAAGACACTATAGAGACCTAAATAGAGTAAAAAGACTAAATATAGAAAGAAGACTGAGAAAGACTATAAAGAGACCTATAAACACTAAAAAACTAGGATATTTGAGAGAGAGAGAGAGAGAGAGAGAGAGAGAGAGAGAGAGAGAGAGAGAGAGAGAGAGGAAATAAAAAGACCTAAAGAGAGCTCGATCTAGAGAGAGTCTTAAGGGGACTGTGAGAGACAGAGTGTGTTAAAAGGAAATAAAAAGATCTAGAGGGGGGGTTAAAAGATTTAAGGGGAGAGAGGAAGAGAATATATAATAGATGAAGAGGGAGGGAGAGACAATAATAACAATTTAATATTTTTATTAAAAACTTCTAAGTTTTTCTAAGGACTGTCTAATTTTTTTTTTCAAGTTTTTTGAAAAACAAATAATACAATAATTCAAAACTAAAAAAATGAAACATATATACATGCATAAACAAATTTGAATTTTCCTAAGGTTTTCTAAATAATTTCTAAATTTTTAAGTTTTCTAATTTTTTCTAATGATTTTCTAAATCTTCTAATCCTGTTTTATATGTCTAATAAAACAACAATTAAAAACTACAGAGAACGAAAATATATACTTGAGTAAATTTAAATTCTAATAGAAAACTAAAAAAATAAAAAAAATATACAATTCACAAGCAAAAAAAGAGAGATAATAAATTAGTGCACTTGGTATCAAGTAGTGTCGATCTTTGGAGAAAAATAACACGATCATCGTTGAAAGTTGTCTCCTCAACCAAGGGTGTTTTGCTAGAAGTACTTAATATAAAATGAGGCCATTAGTATTTTATTATCACTTTCTAAAATGAGAGTAGGGATAGAACTAATGATATTATCATTTGAGGTGATAGGTTCAAGAAAGAGCAAATGCTTAAAAAACTTGATAGCCTCTAGAGCAATTTCCTTTTCTTCCACCACTAACTTCCCATTTGAATCAAGAATACAAGAGATTATATTTCTTTGTCTTCTTAATTTAGTATAAGAATATAAGAATTTCATATTTATGTCACCCTCTAATAACCAGAAATCCCTTGATTTTTGTCTCCAGTATGATTCTTCTTGAGAAAGAACTTCTTGTAGTTGGGAGTGAAGGGATTTAAGTATATCAAAAGAAACAAAATCCATTACATGACCCATAACCATTTTATTGGTTCTTCAATTTCTGTTTGAATTCTGGATTTCTCAACAATTTTTTTTTAAAAGTTAGTTTTATTCCATTCTCTGATCTTCGTTTTCAAAAATTTGAGTTTTTTCACAATTTGCAACATTCTTGATTCAACCGTGAAAGGTGCAGACCCCCACCAATACTTCGACAATGGAAGGAAAGATTGATCTCTGAACCACATTGGTTCAAATTTAAAAGGATGTTTTTGAGGAGCTAAATCCTCTAAGATGGAAAGTAAAATTGGAAAGTGATCATACCCAAGACGAGGTAAAATAATTCATGGACATCTAAATATAAAAATAACCAATTTTTAGAAATAAGAAAGCAATCCAACCTTTCTACAATTTGAGAATTTTTTTTTCTCATATTTGTCCAAGTGAATGGACCATTATGTTTTTTACAGTCCACTAAGGAATTACGTTGAACAAGCATATGAAAATAAAATAGAATACATTTATTGGGAATTATGCCACCTTTTTTATCTTCATTCAATATGGCATTAAAATCCTCACTAAAAACAATCAATTAACTTCTCAAAGGAGAAGAATTAATGTATAAACGATCCCAAAGTTTTTTTTCCAAAATAACCTTAGGGCCATAAATGTTTAATAGCCACAATTTATGTTTAGTAACCAAAATTTAGCCTTTTATAATTTACTTTTAACCAACCCAAGCATCCAATTAGAAGAAAAAAGATACCAAAGTAAAATCAACAAAAAAGTCATTCCAAAGAATAGCTAATCCTCTTGAAGCCCCTACAGAAGGAGAAGAACAAAATTTCCAATTTTTCCATGATGAAGACATAGCTACCGCATAGGCCTCATTTAATTTAGTTTCTTGCAACACTAGAATGTCACATTTCATTAAATGTACTTAACATTCAATCAAGTGTTTCTTGTTAGGAGCATTTAAGCCACTAATATTCCATGATATAACCTTCATTATCCTTGTGGGGAGACAATGGCTCCCCTCTTTCTATGAGTTTTTTCTTGGGATATGTTCCCATCAGGAGACTTGGGTTAAAGGTTTCTTTTGGTGGAAACTAACCTGGTAAAAGGGGGATGCACTTTTTCTTTTTCTTAGAGCTACCTGTAGGACGAATCAACATGGCCTGGACGACCGCATCAATCTCTTGTTGTGTGTTAAAACTTTTAGGCATCCTACCCCACCTGGATGGAGATGTAAGGGGAGACTGAGGGGAAAGAGGAGTTTATATCAATGGAAAAATATTATAATGAGTCCTCAAAGGCTGAATATCATCATCTTCAATTTCTTTAGCCAGGGATAATGCATCAACAAGATTATGAGACACAAGAATCAACTGATCATTTTTCAAACTAACCAAATTGAAATATATTGACGTGATTAATCTCTTTGTAATATCATGATCAAGTACCAAATTATTATCGGTCACCAATTCCTAAACTTGTGCAATTAGTTGTTCATATGGAGCAATTGCAACCTCTTCATGCAAGGAATTGATATTGTTATCAAACAAATCAGTCTTCATTATCTGAGATAGAGGGGGATTGTTAACCACAAATATTTCAATTAGTTGAATACTAGATGTGTTAGGTAATTTTGTGTTACTTATGAGAGGCATTTCCTCATATTTTTTTGGAACCCTCATTAGTATTCGAAAACTCATCCCATTAGTAATTTAATTGTGTGCTTGAAGAGCTATGTTATTAAAACTAGGGCTCTCATTCAAAGAGGTGGCCTATGGTAAATATAAATTTATCTTCAAAAAAGTTTGCATTTCAGCCCATGTAAGGGAATCAAGATTCATAGACCTTCATTTACTAGATTTAAAACCCTTATCTTTGTCTCTATTTTCAGAACTATCAGCAAGATTAGGTAGATATTTTTTAAATTTAAAAAATAAAGGGGTATTAATAGTAATAATGGATCTTGTAAATCATCATGAGTCCTTAACTATATCAAGTGCCTCCATATGCATATTAAATTGCGAAGATAAGAGACCACAAAATTTAGTTTTATCAAGACATAAATTTTAACAATAAGGAAACCATCTTAAAAACATGAATGTGGCATTACAAATTTTCCAAAAGAATCCCCAATTAACTGAAGAATAATTGAATCCAAAAATTCAAATGGTAAATTATGTAACTTAAACCAAGTGGGTATTTGTCTTGTTATATCCTAAGGAGTAAAAATGGGTTTCCTTTTATCCACAAAAACTAAGTTAGGACCGAACCAATAAGAGGGTTGTTCAAGCGTTTTCTTTTCACATCTTTCGAAACAAAACTTATTATGAAAGTATTTGCAAAAATAACTTGAAGGTAAAGAGCACCAATCTAAGAATCATGAATATAATTTTGCAGCTTAGATAAAGCTATATTTTCACCCCATCCCTGATGACATGTAACTGATTAAATGTTTGACTATATTAAGTTGAAGATGATGCAAGACATTAAATCAATTAATGGTTTGTATTGTCATTGATGTCAACTTGATATCATTTATATGGTCATATACATAATGCCAAAGACTTCAGAGAATCAATGGAATAAAGGTTATGCTTTCAGCAATGCATAAAAGTCAAGTATTCACCAAGTGATAGACTACACCGACAGAGTGCACACCATCAGTAAATATAGAGATAAAGTCACAGTGATACACGACGAGCAAAAGACAATGTTGCCCGATGAAGTAGAATCACAGGATGCCTGATGAGCTAAAAATAGTGTTACCCAACGAGCAAGATCCAATGATGCCTGACGGATAGAGATCCTGAAGCTAACTGAAGTTATACCGACAGAACTGGCAGTTGTCACCAGGGATGAACTGCAAAATTGACCGACAGAACAGAGTGATCAGAAAATGACAAAATATCTAGCTGGCAGAGCTAAAGGATAGACTTAACTGGTTGTTTTATTCAAACCTTAGTTAAGTAATTGATTTGTACAGCTGGCAAGAAGATAACTATGAGATAAATCAGGAGTTAAAGCCATAAATCAATTTGGCTGGATTGTTTTTCACGCCAAGATTCAAGAATCTGTTAGAGTAGTCGAGTATTGCTAATAATTAAATCAGTTAATTATTAGTTATCTACTCTTAGCTTAAGTTAGACTTAGGAAGTTTCTATTTCCTAGTAGTTTCCCTTTTAGGGTTTCGGCATCCTTTATAAGGATTGACCGCTTTGTATTTCAAAACAGAGTTTTGTATTCAATATTGTTGTTAATAGAAATTATTCTTTTCAACATGGATATCTCTTCTCTCTCATTTTGGCCGCCATAGCTGAATCCTTCTATCTTCTGTCTTTTTCTTCTGTTTATGTAAT
>MU228403.1:6102567-6130358 GCA_018584345.1 Thuja plicata
CACTTAACCGTGTGTTTGTAACCTTTAACAGGGTTGGCTCCTAACAGGGCTCACTTCAGAAGAGTGAAAATTTGGGGTACCGGTCCCAGTGGTTTTTCCCTTAACAAGGTTTCCATGTTAAAATCCTCGTGTTATGTGTGTATGGTTTATTACTTTAGTGTTTTACATTTCACATAAGCATTTATGGATTGACTGGTATACTCTGCATATTTACTGAGTATCAGTAAATAAGTTTTACTACTTATCGGTTATCAAGGAGAATAAGGACAGACAAGGTAAACTGACAGACAGTTATTTATTTCAAGTATCTCAAAGGCATACATCTTGTAGGGACTTAATAATCTGAGGTGTATTAATTGGTGGATTGAAGTTTAAAAGGATAAATTTTTGAGGCCACTGATTCACCCCCCCTCTCAGTTATTACTAACAATACCTAAATTATAATAGCCAACAAATGCAGATCTCAAGTTTTTTTTTCAAGAGGATTACATTTTGCATCAATTGCAGTAATCGAGAGCCATACCTTTTGAATCTCATTGTTCCCAAAGCCTTGATTTGTTTCCTTTCACTCAAATCTTGAATGAATGATGTCATTTGTATCCTTAGGGTTTGACTCCATAGGAGAAGATGAATTTATATTAGGGTTTAAGGTTCACAAATGGTGAGGGGTGACAACATTATCTTTCCTTTTCCCCATTAAGGATTCGCCTAAAACTCCCAAAAACCTTAGGGTTTACAATCTCCAGAGTAGATGATTTATCATTATGGTTTAAAGCTAGCAAATTGCGAGGGGAGAAAACAATATATATATATGTTTAACCCCACTAGGATTTCACCCAAAACCCCCAATACCATTTATAGCTTGTTTTACAAAATTAGAATTTCTGACCCCATAGATTTAAGCAGCTAAAAGGAAGGCAAGAGTCGGTCGACCTTATTTTGCAAGGGATCCCTATCAAAAGAGAGGATCCCAGCCCATGAATTGTCATTTATTTTCTTGTTCCTTCCATGTCCACAAAACCCCACTTAAAATCAATTTCTTCATTCGTCATACCAAATCTCCCATCCTTCCAACTCTTACCATGCTTAGCTGCCGTAGATCTATTATGAGGATGAAAAAACCCTCTAAAGTATTTTAAAAGCGACAATAGAGTTTTTGGTGGAGCATCCTAGTTGTTGTCGTTTCGTCCATCAAATGCGATATCCCACTGTGGAATATGCCCATTTGCAAGCTGAACAGATCTAAAGGAGGTAGAGGGTCTTGAAGGGCATCATCGCCCCATTCCTTTCTGCACATTTTTCTCATTCCGTGTTTATGCCCATAATTTTATAAGATATTATAATATCAGAACAAGAATAATATTAGCTTAAATAAATAATTAAAAATCATTTAATTAAAGTTGGAAATAGTAATTAATTAAGTAATAAAATTATTTAATTAATAATTAGAGGGAAATTAGACAATTTAAATAATTAAAAAAATATATTTAAATGTGGGTGACAAGAATCAAGAAGATTATTTAATTAAATAATAAATATTATTTAATTGTTGGAGACAAGAATTAGATTATTTTAAATAAATAATAAATATTATTTAATTAAAAGTGACGAGAACAAGAAGATATTTAATTATGTAAAAAATATCAACATGATTTGCTTAACAAATAAATTAAGTTATTCACGAGTGATTAAAAAAACTTATTTCAACCAATTGTAATTAACGATTTTATTTTTCAATTTCTATTTAGTTTTTTCTAAAGTATACATGATAAATTTTTAAGTTAAAAACTTATAATTTTTTTTTTCTTGAAACTCATTGGCTAATTGGTTTGGGGTCTTATTGCACGAATTTTAGGAAACACTATGTCCGTTATAATTGTCAATGCAGATTTTTAGGATGCACTACCGGAAAATTATGAAAATTTCTATAATATTAGACAATAATAAACTTATCTTCACCTTATTTAAATAAGTTACATTATTAGTATGTGTTAACTAGTTATTAAAACAAACTATATCAACCAATTATAATTAAAAATCTTGTATCATTTTGATTTTAATTTTATTAGAATTAAAAATCTTGTATCATTTTGATTTTAATATTAGCTAATGAAATAATTATTATATTATAATTAAAAATATATTATTATTTCATAAATGTACATTATACAAATTTTATATTAAATAATTATCCTTAGCAAATTTGCTAAAACTATTTTATAGTTTAGAACTTATTATTATTAAATTATTATCTTCTAATAAAATCTTTATACTTAATTAAATTATATTTAATATTATTACTATAATTAATTATTAGGCAAATACTTGTTATTACCATATCTTTTTATATAAATATATCTCAATAATAATATTTATATTTTAAAAAGATATTTACATCATTAAAATTAAATATATATGATTATTATTTTTATCCACTCCAATTTTATTTACTAATTGCATTTAGTATTAGAAAATTTTATATTTTTGCAGAATTATTAGTATATAATATATTGATCTATTTATAATATAAACTTTATTTTAAGTTTTTATTTGGGAAAAAGAAAATCATATTTATAAATAATTATTTATTTAAATTATTTTAATTTAATATGTCAAAGAAAATCGATGAATGAAATAATGAAAACTAATTTTTATGAAAGATTTGCTCATGTCATTAGCTTTTTAAATTATTTTTTAAAATTGTTCCCTACAAATCTGCTCTTATCACCTCAAATTTTAGGCCAATAGAAATGGAGATAATCATTATTTGCAATATATTTTGTTTAAATGTGTGTATCTCAACTTTAAAGACAATAAAATATTTTTTGTACATGAAAAATATTTGGCACAAGATTGGTTAAAAATGTATTCAATAATTAAATAATTACTAGCACTTGCATGAAATAGATGCAAGGTAAAGCCGATAGGAAAATTAAAAATGTGAGCATCACATGTGCTCTTCAAAGTCTACAATGGGAAAAAGAAAGATCATGTCAATATGAAATTATTGATATTGTTGATGGTTACAGTAATGTTAGGAGGCACATTATTAGTGAAAGCACAAGATATGTGCAAGTATTATAACTGCTCAAGCCATATTGGTTGTGGTATGGGTAATGCTTGTTTTGCCAAGTCCTGCAGATTGTGTACAGTACTACAACATACGAGACCTATTAGGCTGATGATCTCTTCTATGACAGGCGCCTCCTTCCTCTTGCTTTATCAACTGCAAAGATCGCCTCCTTCCTCTCACTTTATCAAATGCAAAGATTTTTCACTTTAAATTAGGCTGATAAAAGCACATTATTTTTAATGAAAAGATTACGCATGGAGAACAGATTTGTTGGACAAGCTTGAGCTATAAAAAATTTCAGCTTGCACACAGGATCCTAAATTTTTCTACCGCTGAGAAAAGTTCCTGATTCAAATATCCACATCTTCCACTATAATTGACCTGGAACTACAGAAGGCCTCAAGATGGACTTCACCAATGACCACAACATGGTGGATAAGATCGAAAGCCTTTGTGCAGATTACTTTTCTCCAACCATGCTGGTCTTTTGGACGAGGTGACAAAATTGTTTCTTGGGGCTGAGGATGTCATTTTTAATGAGATTCAACTTCGCAGTGAAGATTTTGATATTGTCATTAGCGCCTGCAGAATACTCAGCACAAGGATGTAAAATGTTTAGATCTAGAAGAAATCACGTGTAGCATTGGGGTGATGGCCATCCATTCTACGATCGATTTTCTTAGGGAACCCCTAATTCACGAGCATAAAGAAGAAGAAAATTTGAACAAAATGGAGTGCAACAACACAGAGTAGAGAAAAAAGCTTAATGCAAACAGTAATTTGTCAAACATTCAAGAGTCTGGCCCATTTGGTGAACCTGCTTCCATTAGGGATCGAGAGTCATCTCTTGACACAAATTCTTCTTCTTCTTCTAACAAATAAAGCTAGCATGATTCAAAAGCTCTACAATGTAGCTTGTCAAACATATCACATGCCTTTTTGTAAGTTTCCCCATTATGTCAAACAATTGGGGTCCCTTTGTCTCTGCCTTCACACTTACATGTGTGTCGCCTTTTCTCAAATACCAAACTAACTCCCAAACTTTATGAACACAAACAAATGGATTCTTACTAAAGCACCATTACCAAGTAAATGCATAAACAGTCAAATATGGAAATAGACAGATTTGCAATTAGTAACTAATCTGAGTAGCACAAGAATAAACGCTCATCCAAAGTCGCAAAAACCAAAGCACTGCCAATCAACTAACTCCAATCTCATTTACACAACAAAGACATATCACCACTTTGGTGCAAGTGAGAGGAATGTTGACAAATGTTGTAAAATTTGGCTTTACACCTGCCAATTGATTTTGACTAAAACTTTACAAAGCCTTTTCAACAAATCTACTTCATGCCATCATTGAATTCCATGTCAACAACATCTCTTTTTAGGGATTTTGTGCATGGTTCATATTTATTTCTGTCTACAATCTTCCCAATTCTAAACATTTGTTTCAATGGGCTTTTGTTCATCATTTTTGGATATCTAGTACAACATGCATTGTTACAATGCAGGTTATTTCTAAGACTATTTTATTTAGCATCACCAACAATACTCTTGTCATGTACCAAGCTGATTTCTCCTGGATTTCTTATGTGTATGGGCGTGGCTCTTCTTTTTTACATGGTGCACAAATGTCATTTCATGGCTTCCAGTTTGGCTTCAAAATCAGTATCATCTGTCATATTTGGCATATATGCATAGATTATTCACAGGTGTCAAAGGAAACATATTCATGTAATTTCTCAAGATTTAAAATTCTTTGAGGGAGCTTCGGGATCTTTCCATTGTAAAGACATTCTACAACATCTCATCCCCTGAAAATACCTTTCTTTAAAACTTTTTGTCAAACTGTTAATGAGCCATATCTGCTCTTTCATATTTTACATGTTCATCAAAGCAATTATGATGGTAGTTTGTGACAGGAGTTTAATCCTTATTCCATCTCCTTACATTAGCATAGTGACAACCACCAACGAATGTGCTAAAAAATTCCCCTGTACACCGTCGAAGACACAACCATGTACACTGGCGATGACACATTTCTGATAGCTGGCAATTTGTGTGAGACAATTTGCCGGTCAAGGGTTTCTCCCCAAGAGAAGAGCATCGGCTAAAAAAAATTATTTCACTGTGAGGAGTATTAGAAGAATGCATTTAATTAAATAGTAAAAGATTATTTAATTAAAGTGGAGGAAATCAATTAATTAAATAATAAAATTATTTAATTAATATCAGAAGAAAAATAATTAAATAAATAATTAAAAATTATTTAATTATGAGAAGGGATGGAAATGTTGATTTTTTAATTTGAAGTAGAAGAATGACACAAATTAATTAAATAATTAAAATTATTCAATTAATTAAAAAGAAAGTTAGTAAAACCGTTGCTTGCAGACATGAGACAATTTTAAGTGTCTACATTACAAAATTTATTTGTTCTCAACTCTCACCTCCCCAATTGGTTTAAAGTTGAACCAATTTAGTTATTCCTCAATGAAGTGTTGATGGGAATGGTTTTGGTCCCTAGATTTCATGTTTAGGCTAGTGATCCCTATTTCACTCATTTCACCAACAAAGATATATGTCTTTTGGCTCACTTATGGATTTAGATCCCTTCCATAATAAATGAAAATCACACATTTATCATGAACATACTTTTATCTCATGATTATTATTTCACCTTTAACCACATCAATAAATTTTACCCTCCCATGAATCCAATTCCATTTTGTTAATTAATAAGACCTTGCACAAGCAATATTTGATTCCTATGTACACATTACACGATGAAAATACTACATTTTAACATAAAATCAAAAGCTAAACATCAACCTCAATAATTCATCATCCAATTTTTATATCTCATCCATCTCTTATCTTCGCAAGATTCATCCCTCTCCACAATATGCATTATAATCACACATTTATCTTATTTAAATGCATCCTAAAAGCATCAACCTCAACAATAAGCAATAACACTCAAGATTTTGCATTCAAGCATAAAAACATAAAATATATAGTCTATCTCCAAGCATCTAAAGCAATTTGAAGGAAATATTCTCCATTATAGCAAGCTTCTCTCCCATGATGGCCAAGTAGAGGAGTTCTCAACCAAGAAATAAGATATTTTATCCATTCTCATGCATTCTCCTTTGATAGCAAGTGTTCAATCAGTCATATAAAAATTTAAGATCTAGGAGTGATAGTCATAGATCCATACATTTGTGAAGGCATCCTTTATCTATTCTACATTCCAAGGTCAAAAAATTCAATATAAGTGACATTCGATAATATTCATGAATATGTGCAATCTCAATATTTTTTCATGAAGGTATTGACAAGGTAGATCTAACATTTACCTTGAGATTTACTTTCATTTATGCAAGATTATTTAATTTTAAGGTTGATTTCTAAACATGGGTTTGACCAAGGAAAACCCCTTTCCACAAACTTTTTCCCTATTTTTTTGTGTGCAAGTACAAACAGTGTAGCTACCAGAACAAATTTGGAAAGGTCGAGACCTATGAGACTGTCAATCTAAATTTTGGGCAAATTCCTAGGGAACAAAACACCCGGGGCATTTTATTCCACCCAGAACAACCTCAGATTCAGATAATAGGTAGGTACAATTTTCGGCTTTATTTTTCTAGTAATTACAGGTTTTTTTTCTGTATCTATCAATTTGTATTTTCCCAAAATTGTCTAATTTAGGTTACTTTATTCATTTATCTTGCATCACTAGATTAATTTCTCAAATCCATTTCATTCTTAATCATAACAAATGAAGGATTATTGCACTCACTTAGCGCTTAAGTGCTACTTGATCGTATTAGGTCATCTTCCTTCCAAGTGTGCATTAAGAAAGAGGGTGGACAATTATCTTCCATATACCTTAGATCTCCCTCGCCCCATTCTTTTTATGTACAGATCCCTTCCATAGTAAATAAGTTTCGTGCATTTATCACGAACATAATTTTATCCCATAAACATAATTTCATCTTTTACCCCATCAATAAATTTTACCCTCCCATTATTCCAATTCCATTTTGTTAATAAATAAGACCTTGCATAAGCAACATTTGATTCCTATGTACACATTACACAATGAAAATATTACATATTAACATAAAATAAAAGCTAAACATCATTCTCAATAACTCATCATCTATTTTTTCTATCTCATTCATCACATGTCTTCACAAGATCCATCCTTCCCCACAATATGCATTATAATCACATAATTATCTTATTTAAATGCATCCTAAAAGCATCAACCTCAATAATAAGTTGTTGGTTCTTGCGCATCCTAAAAGAATCAATGTAGGAATTTCAAATTGGAAAATGATTATTTGCGTGTAAGCAATTTTCAAAGATGAGTCACGAGATGCTAATAAAATTAAACAGTTACAGCTTAAGAATAAAATTTTAAATGTTTTGAGAAATAATGTTTCTCTCCAACCAATATCGAGCCAAGGTTTTTGCTTTTCAAATGTCAGTAATTAGAAAAATAGGAATGATCTCGTCACCAATACTCTCGAAGGAAAAAAAACAAAAAAAAACTTCAATGATTTCTGCAAATTTTTATATTCTTCTCTAAAATCAAGGAGATTTTGAATATTGTAATTAATCAATTTAGGATTAAGTGTTTTATGGTTGGAACCTTGTTTTGCTCCATTGTTTCTATAAATAAAAGAAAACACAACCATGCTATGAGGATCCTAGTTTGTGAAGTTAGGTCCCTAGGCTCTGTAAAAAATTTCTCTTGAAGTTAAGCATATTTTAGTTTTTATGGTTTGAATGTTCTGAAAGGAAATCATATCACAGATACTTTGCAAGTTTCAAATTCTAAACAAAGCGGAGAAAGGGTTTGCAGTAAAATTGTCTCCCATCTTGATGTGTAATTTTGTTGAGATTGTGAAGTAAGGATTTGCTTTCTCAAGATTGTGAATATGATTTAAAATTTTATTTTAACTTAATGATTTATCTTAAGGAGAGGAATAATGTGATTTAAGTTAAAATATGGAGTTTTAGTTGCATCATATGGGATATAAATGGAGACTTTTATTGTTGAATTGTTGAATTTTGGTATGAGGCATCTTATAGTTTTAGCCACTAGGGTTTGTGTTATTTCCTGCAAATAGTTTTATATAGATTTGTTGATTCTAAATGCCCTGATAATGTACTAGTCTGTGAGATGGTGAGAGTTTGATTTGTAGAATAATTTTAATCCATAATCTTTTAAAAAAAAAGTTTTTATGTTTTGTATTTTGCTTTCTTAGGTTAGGGTTTTAGGGTATTTCATAGCCTTAAAGAATCAAATCTATCAAATATAGCTTATATAATGGAAAATATGGATTGTAGTAGCAAGAATATATCTACCTAATCACAATACCAGGGGTTTTAAGGTTATGTAAGAGAAATATATTGTGCAGGATCACCCTCCTTGGTCTAGTAGAGCCAAAAGTGCAGAAGGATTAAACCTTATATTTAACCTTGTTTGTTGGCCATCAACTTGGATATCCTTTTAGATAAAGAGAAGCTACCTTTTAGAGGGTTCCAAGGAACTTGGTGGAAAAACACCAACAATACTAGGTTACATTTTTTGGCCAAACTTGACATTGAAATAAATATTTTGCAACACACCTTCACTTTCAAAAACTTATAGCAGCTAAACCGTTGAAACTTTGAAGATAAAGAAAACTACTAATTTGCAAGATTTTCTTTATAGATTCTAAATATATTTAAAAATATTAAAAATTGATTCACATATTTTTTCCTAAATTTCAATAACTTGTTTTTGTAGTAATCAACATTTTTAGAAGCGATATTTGTGATGTAATGCATAATGTTTTTTTATGAAAAGAATAAAATTATAATTCTTAGCATATATATTTTTCACACCAATATATAGTCAATTGATATATTTTCATAATTATTTGTTGCATATGTTTTCTTAGTTATTTTTTCAGTTTAGAGTAATTGTAATTTTGAGAGATATGTATGCCATGATTCACAAAAAAATATACCTATTTGAATTAACTTCTTATTCTTGTGTTGAAATGAAGATATCCATGCCTAATGAAAATGTATTTTCCTATTTTTCCCCATGTGTGAGAAAAATACCATAATGTTTGATGAAAAAACCTACATTCACAAGAACTAAAAAGTAAATATATTAATGAAATTTAATAATTTTAAAATTATTCATTTTTGAAAGCTTATTATAAGGACTGCATACTTACAAAATATAAATTTTAATTGTATTCATTTGGCCTCTCAGAAGTTACAATTAAAGTGATTTTTTGTTAGCATTATTCATTTTTGAAAGCTTATTATAAGGACTGCATACTTACAAAACATAAATTCTAATTGTATTCATTTGGCCTCTCAAAAGTTATAATTAAAGTGATTTTTTGTCAGCATTTTGATAGGTGTAGATGAGACTCCACTGTAGGGATGGAATAAGAATAGAGGGGTTATATCCAAGGGGGTTTTATCTAAGAGAATTTGATCTAACTCTCTTTAATCAATTCCTTCAAATGAGACCTCTTAGGGATAAAATCATTATATTTTCCAAAATTTATGTGGTTTTAGTAAAAATCAAGATGTCCCCAAGTTTTTAACCCACTATTGTGGGCTTACCCACATAGGTAGTCTTTGTTGATGAAAGATGGAAAGTGGTGAGTGGTTTTATGGTGATTGCTAGAGGTGTCAAATTTGGCACACTGTATAATCTGGATGCGTACACTATTTTTGGTTAAGGCAAAAACATGTTTTTGAAGGGACCCAAAACCCTTTACAAAGAAATTACATCAGAATAAGCATTAAAGAATAGAGACAACCAAACTAGACCAAGATTATACAAAACAGAAAGCTGACAACATAAGAGAAACAACCTAGGACCAACACAGGAAAAAAGGCCAGCAAAACACCAACAAAAAGACACAGTGGGACCAGCACCCATAACAAATTTAATTTAGATTTTTCAAAAGTTCAGCAACCTCCAATCCCAGCTGATTCATAATACATTGTTGACAATAATAGTACATTTTTGAAAATATAATTTATGGATACTTCATTGAAAAAGGTGATGGTTTTACCTTCAGTAGATGGTCATGGTTTTTGGGTACCTATGGGTGTTTTTTCTTCTAAATTAAAGTTACCTATACATAAGAATGTGTTATGGCACTAGAGACTTGGCCACATCAAGTAAACGCGTTTAAGGACCTTGAAAAATAAAACCTTGTTGAAGGTTTGAATGATTGTAATTTTTACTTTTATTTCTGTGAGTATTGCATTTGTGGAAAACAAACGTCCATTCAGTTTTACTCAAGTTCTGGTAAATCTTACAGTGTGTTGAATCTTATTCATTATGATGTGTTTGGTCCTGTGGATGTTTCTTCCATTGGAAAATCCACTTATTTTGTTTCATTTATTGATGATTATAATAGAAGGAAATGGATATATTTTTTAAAGAGAATATATAGTCTTTAGTTGATTTTAAGAATGTTAAGAAATGGTTGAGCTATAGACTGGAAGAAAATAAAATATTTGAGGATTGATAATGACTATAAATTTTGATAGGAGTTTCAGAAAGAATGAATAGGATGTTGATGGAGAAGGCTAGAGATATGCTACATGGTGCTAGTCTAGAAAATAAGTTTAGGGATAAATCTATTTCCATGCTTTCTACCTAATTAATAGGTCTTATAAATCAATTATTATTGATAAAATACCTATGTTGATATGGTCAGGTCATAAACCTTCATTAAGACATGTTAGAGTTTTTAGCTACAAGGAATATGCACACGTGCCAAAGAAGAAGAGAATAAAGTTATATAATAAGAATGAGAAATGTATCTCCGTTGGATATAGTAATGGTGTGAAATAATAAAAGCTTTGGGACCCTTTCATACATAAGGTAATACATCTTAGAAGTGTTATTTTTAGAGAAACTTATTGGTTCCTGAAAAAGTTTTATGCTTCAAAAGCTACCAATACACTCAATTTAAATTCTAAAGAGTTGCTAACTCCAATGATCAAAACCCTATGAATGATTGTACCAACTAATAGGGACTATAAACTCCCCCCTACACTTATAGTTCTACAAGACTAAGGTGGGTACACCTAAATTCAGTACAATACTACCCTCTCTACAGATCCCTGAATTTGATTAAACAAATTATCTCATTAAGAGGTTCAACAGTAAAAATAAAATGCTAAGTAAGAGATAATTACTCATTAATTTTCAATTTTCATGGAGCATGAGATTCATATACCAAATATAAACAGAAAAATAAAAAATATTTTATCAAAAATATGGTATAATCAGATACCTTGGTCCACGAGATAACAACTATAGCACACTCAGATCAATGCCTTATCCATTGGGTAATTGTTATACACCAAATTTGCACCCTATTTAAGTGCTTGAGCCTAATGATCTGGTATAACATGGGAATCACTTCCAAGTTGTGGGACCTATGCTAACTAAAGTGAAACCTCCAAATTCTAGGTCGGTTCCTCTTGGATAATCACCTATTTTTTGCTCTTTAAACATGAAAAGTAAACTTGAGAGGAAAAGGGGAAGAAGGAGAACTGAAAGGGAAATAAAGAAATTTTTAACCTATAATGTGATGCACCAAAAGTGACATGAATCACAATATAATGACCAAGAACTAGCATGAAATTCCTAAATTAATACAAGTATAACTTCCTAGATAGGTTTGCAAAAAGTGTTTCATAGAGAGGTCTGAAATGAAAAGAGGCTATTCAAGGAAAGAGAAGATTTCACAAACAATAGAATATTCAAGGATATAGACACAAAATATGACCTACAAACAAACATCCACTCCAGAAAATAGGTGCATAAATGAGACAAGATAATAAGGGATGAACAAAATCCATAAGATTATCTAAATCAATCACCTACAATAGCACACAAAGATGCAGAAAAGAAAGAAAACTTAGAATAAATCACAACTTCTTCAATACTCAGTGAGTATATTGTGCTTTAGAAAGAATCCAAAAACACATGAGAACTTGAGGGTAGGAAAAATACCATAGAAAGTCCTGCATAAGCTTTGGAAGACTTAGAATTACAGACACATGAAAAGTTTGAGGACAGAGAAGAATGTCACAAAAAACTTCTTACATAATTTGAACCCCAAAACAAAAGACCCAAAAATAACTTATATACAACCTCCCCTAGCACATAGGGTCAACATTCAATCCATTGATTTGATTAGGGTAGAATTATAGTTATAATAGATATACATTATATAATGCAGAAAAACTAAAACAACCAAGTCTATTCATTAATGCACCTGGGAAATATCTCAGACGATCAGATATACTTATGAAGATATCTCCCATCACCATAAATTTGAGCAGAGAAGTCGACCTGGTCCATCTACTTTGTCTGCAACTTGGAACACATCACCACCGCCATAGATTTCTGAGATTAGATTCAAATATTTGAATATCTGTTTATAACGGTCATAGGTGGGGCATAATTTTATATCAATGGCTCATAATAAGACTTGATCTCCTATTTAAAACATAGTCACCAATTCTTTCTTTATATTTATTTGGTCTTTGATCTCGGATCTTATTTAGACACGTGGCACCCTAGCACAATGCCTTGAACATTAACTTCCTTCATCTTGGCCATTGAGACTTAGCACCGACCGTCATATCTTTCTCTCATATAATCCTTGTCTCTAACTTGCCTCTGACTCATCTTTAACCTTGGGTACCAAATTCCTTTGCATCTCCAAGTTGCTGAATATTGGATTTAACTCTGGTTATATTCTGAGATTGAATGACAACCACAAGATCAAGACTCGATCGACGACCTGCGCTTAATCTCTGAATAGAATGGTCTGACGCAAATTTATCTAGCGACTCAGTGCCAACCACAAGATCATCTTCCAAGCAATGACCATGATCTTTTCTTAGTAAACCTGACCTAGATTTGGGCTACCCATGCTGGACTATGATCAAATCTGGAGATTTAGAGACTAAAGAAAACTCTAAGTCGCTAGATAAAATACTAACCCCAGAGTTTATCCAGAGATCTGAAGATAAGGCAAAATGCAAACCCATTATTGGAATTAATGGGAAGTAGTAATGAGAGGGGAGGGGTGAATCAATACCTCTAAATTTTTTTTATCACCTTTCCTTATTCATCATTAGTAATCATACATTACTGCATTACCGACCATTACTGTTGTTCTTTCTTATGTATATATTTGTTCATTCATAATCTTTAATGGTTTGCAACATTCATAGAAACATTCATGAAAATGATAAACACATAACACAAGATATGGTATCACAGAAAACTCTTGTTAGGAAGTAAAAACTGTGGTGGGGATGACACCCACAAAACTTCACTATCTACAGAATGGAAGGGATCCGGTTAAGGCTTACAATTTGATCACTTCTGATGATCTACCCTGTTAGGAGTATTAAGGTGGAGACATGCTAAGATCTACTTTGTTAAGAGCTTTAGCAACACTGATTTAAGTGTGCACTGAGTTATGAGATTTTACAATAAGACGGTTAAGCCCACCTTTCTTGAAAGGGTTTCATTAGTGTACTACACTTGTTAGAATGAGTACAAATGCTGAACTAACTGCATACAATCTACAATTGGTGATTAAAAATCCATTAAAGCTCTCAGAATAATAATATCACCTTAAGTAATAGATGAATACCTTTTCTCTGTTTGTCGGTAGCCTCTGTTCTATTCTTGAAATTGATTTGATTATATTTCAGTCCTTCTACATGAATTCTCTTGTCTGGTCTCTAGTTGCTCTCTATGGCTACTATCTTCATTGAACAACAACTATTATTAATAGAATGAGCACCTATTTATACAAGTATTTGACCTATCTTAGAATCATGCATTACAATGTTAACTCTTTGATCCAAGGTTTACAACTTGACCTTGATCTTTAGTTTGCATGTTTTAAATTAGTAAAACTAATTAAAACAATAATAAATACATTGCTTCCTCCACACATAATGGATTTAAAAGTAAATCAAGAATCTATAAATACAACTTCAGTGATTTATCTAA
The DNA here is from genome assembly GCA_018584345.1 of Thuja plicata. NCBI lineage: Eukaryota > Viridiplantae > Streptophyta > Pinopsida > Cupressales > Cupressaceae > Thuja > Thuja plicata. The sequence continues at coordinate 6,116,733 of MU228403.1, forward strand.
CGTGGAAAGTCAGATCCACATTTTGTGGGATGTAACTGACTGTCGGTTCTTGGTCATCGGGTTGAACTTGAAGTCTGTCGGTGTTCCTTTATTTGAACTGTCTGTCGGGTTCCCTTTGTCTGTCAGGTTCCTCTCTTTGTTGTTCCATCGGGTTGCATAGTTGTTACTCGTCAGGTTTCCTTTAACCTTTTTTTCATCGGGTAACCTTATCGTCGGGTAGTGTTGTACCCTGTCTGTCGGTGTGGAGTAAACCAATGGTTCAGATCATGTTTTTCCTTAAGTGTACTAATGGAAAAATATAATTTCTTCAATCTCCCCCTTTGACATTACTATAAAAAAAACTGATATGTGCATAATACTAAAGTGTTTAGTATGTACACCATGTCTGTATCCTTATCATCATATGACTCCCCCTAATTGTATGCAACAATATAGTATAAGTATATGTACATGTATACTATACATATTCTTTCCTCCTTGTATTTTCCCCTTTCTTTAACTATACATATTATTTTATCCTTTTCACTGAGGTGAGTGAACATATCAATTTCCCCCTTTCTTTGATACTTATGACAAAAATTTACAACTTATAATATGCCAAAAGTTGTGACAAAAATGTGCAACTTACAATGTGTCAAGTATATTGGAATGGGTTGTCTTGATATCTTCTTGCATTTTCTCCCATTTTTCTTTCAATTGTTCTAGTGCCATGTGTTGTAGCTCTAGCCTTGTGTGCATATCATAAATGTTATCTAGGATAGACATTTTTGGGGTGGTAATTAGTGTATTTGCCTATGTCACATGTTGTTGCAGGAGTGTAAGTGTTGGTAAGAGCTTAGCTTGGAGCTCATTTACCTCATCTTTGTACTTCATCTCTGTAAACTGTATGTCCTATCTCTATTTCCTAGCCTGTTTGATTTGCTCATCGTGCAATTTGAGTGCTTCTTCAATATTGGTGAGACTTTGTGCACTGGACTTAAGATCGACATCAATTTGTGCTATCTTGTCGGTATACTCTTGAGTGATTTGATCTAAAGTGCACAATTTTTTTATTAAGGTAATAGCTTCTGAGATGATTGGATCAATTGTACTTACCAGTTCAGATAGCTTAACCTTTTTCAATGTCACTTCCTGGATTATCTTCTTGGCTAGCTTGAACTCATACTTTTGTTCAAGTCTCTCTTCCATAACCTTCTCAACATCAATATTCCAAGATGTTATTGCATCTATGAGTATTACCAATTGATCAAGTATTGGAGCTTTTTTATCAATATCTATATCAGGTACAATCTGTTGAAGTATTCCTCTTACTACTTCCAGTACCTTGGCCTCTTTTGCTGCTCTCTTTAGTTTGTCTTGAATGACTTTTCTCTCACAGAGCTTGGCATACTTTGTCAATGTAGTTGGATCCAATGTCCTTGGATCACAAACTAGAATCTCAATGACTTCATCCAGAGTTACTAGATTCTTATTCTTTCCTTTCTTCTTCTTTGAGATTTGTGGGGATGCAAACGTATTAACTACCATATCTAGTTCATTTTTTCTCTCTGAAGTGGTTGGTGAAGGCCTTGTGGAAGATGCTTCTTGTATTTTCTACTTGGGTGGCACCTGTCAGTTTTGTGAAGACGTCTCTCCTTCAACCTTGGGTGTCTCTGCAGATTTTTATTTTGATTGTTTCTCCTTCTCATCTTGTTTTTCTTCTTCACCTTTCTCTTTTTGTGTGTCCCCTTTTTCCTTTTGAGTTTCCTCCTTATTTTGATCAGTAGGTGTATCTTTCTGATCATCAGTTGTAGCCTTCTCTGTAGTTGTATCTTTTGTATTATTTGTAGTATCTTTTGCTTCAACATCACCCTTGTCCTTGGGTGTGCTTGTGTCCTTCATTGCAAATCCATCATTACCCTCTAGAATATTGATTGCCTTCATTAGTATGGGAATATTGCTTTGATTGGTTGCTTGGGATGTATCCAGAGTGGTGTCCTGCTCGTCGGTTTGATCTTTTGGAGCATTGACATCTTCATCTTTTTGCACTTGGTCTGTAGGGTCTAGTTCTTTGGAGTCCATGATTGAAGTGTCCTACACTTGTTCATCAGCAACATTAATTATTTTACCATCTGATGTCTGCAATTCTTACTGCTATCCTTAATCCTTAAGTGTGATAAATATGACATCATCTTTCTTCTGCGGATCTTTGTCAGAGTCATAGTTAGTGTTATCTTGGATGATATCATCCATGACTGTATCTACGTTTATAGCCTCATTATCACTTTCAGTATTGTCCAGAGCAATGTGCTGAGGACTTGCATTGTCTATCTCCTCCTCTCTATGAGGTGTGTTGGTGAGAAGTAATTGATTCTCACCACTTTTTGACTCCGCCGGTAGATCCAAAAGTTGTCTCCATTTAGTTTCAGTCATTTTGTCCAGCTCTATGAATTTGTTCTCTAATACTTTGTATACCCTTATTTTGGCTACAAATTTACTTGAGTATTTCTTTGATTTCTTCAACCTTGGATTCAGGAGGCATTAGTGTTACTAGTACCCTCTCTCTTGCTTCTCTTTATGTTTGCAGAGCATATGACCATTTTTGGTATACCCTTTTACCTAGCTCTTTAGGTATTTGATTGACAAATTCTGCAGGTGCATATTTGTTCTTGATCATTGACTTTATAACTACCTCTTATATCTTATTCTGGTCCTCTAGGTTTGGTGTATCCCATTGTCTGATTTTCTTATCAGTCATTGTACCATGTGTAGCAATGGATTCAACAGCTTCATCAATTGTTTGATTCCTGTAGTTCTTTTCTACATCAAGCTCATCATCTTTAGTGTCTTCTATGTCAGCCTTTGTCCTAACCAACCTTTTCCTCTTCTTTGGTGGTGTTGTTTTAACAGTTTGTTGCCTTGTTCTCTTAGCTGGCTGCTTCCTTATGTAGGTCCTTACTTGACCTTTCTTAAGGGGTGTTGTATCGGTTGCAGCAGTTTGACTCCTTGTCCTCTACTTCTTTGCAGGAGGTGGAGGTGGAGGTGGAGGTGGAGGTGGAGGTGGAGGTGTATTAGATTCAGTCTCCTCAGAATTTGATTTCTTTTCTTCTTTCCCCTCATGAATGGTTCCCTATTCATCAGTTGTCTCTGGTTGTTCTTGTTCCTCATCTGTTACCGATAGAATCTTCTTGAGTTTCTTAACCATTTTATCCTTTTTGTTTACAGTCTTCTTGATTTATAGGCCTTGTTTTATCTTTGATTTGGCCTCTTCACAGGCTCCAAACCTTGGTTGTTTGCTATCAATGGTCTCATTTATTAATGCCTCCATTTCACTTGTAGCTTGATCAATATTGATCTCATAATCCATTGGTGCTAACCAAGCTGTCCTTGGTACAACTGGTTTGATATGGGTGAAATCTGTGTCCACCATAAAACATATTTCATCTTTATGTTTTTCTACAAGTTGTTTAGGAATCCTAGTCCTTTCCATCATCTTTTCCTTGAACTCAAGGAAGCAAGCAGACATAACAGACTCAAATTGTCTCCTAGTGACTTAATCAATTCACTAATCTGTTGGGTTACCGGTTTGGTAGTGTCCCATTTTACTTTTCCTACTAAAGGAAATTATTCTTGAAAAGAGAAAAAGATACACATGATAAGTGAGCCGAACTTACATGTGTTGGTCTTTGTAGACCTAATTGTGTTCATGTTCTCATCAAGTTACTTTAATAAGATCTCACATAGATCCATCTGAATTCCCTTGGTCACTATCTTGTAAGCTGTGCTTACTGCTATTGTAGAAATGTTGTTCAATCTGCTAGCTTCAAAATATTTATACCCAATTACACATGCACCAAACTTTAGTTCTTCATCAGTGATTGTGTTCAATTTGAGACCTTTGTTGTCTCCTTCTGCATTGGTGAGTTTTTCAACTTCTTTCATGGATGGATGCTTGTGTGCCCTAGGTTTGTCAGTTATCGGATAACCAGTGACATCGTGAAGAACATCCTTGGTTATTTGCTTGGGTTGGTCTAGCCATAGCTTTTTGTCATGCATTATGCTCAAGACTAACCTTATCCAGTCTCTTTTGAATTCCCTTGAGAAATGTAGGGCATTTGTTAACCCTTTGACTTCCAAGTGTTTGTGCTCTTCCTTCAATTTCCCTTCGGTATCTCAAAGCTTCTTAAAATCTTCATCCATTTCAAGATCACCTATCTCTGTGATCTTGTAGTGAATATAAGACCTAACGTCTTCTACGAGCAAAACCCTAGGTGGTGTTATGCCCTGCATACCCATCCCTACAATGTTGGGTCCCCCTTTTCACTTTTTCTCTTTCCTTTGTTTCTTTTTTTTCCTTGTTTTTCCTCTGGGATTTGCTTCCGCAAGGGTTGCCTTCCTTTTCGCATTTGTCATCTTGTGTCTCCAAGACCTAGTCCCAGAGTTTGTTTGTTCTTTTGAGAGACTGACTCTGGACTCCGGGATTCTCTGCCATCGTGTCTTCTTTTGCGAGAAGGTATGGTTGCATGGAATCCCCGGGCCCAGAGTCTGGAGGTTTGCTTATTCCAAAGTTTGTGGAAAGAATGCAACCTAGTTTTACCCTAAGGGTATAAATAGAAGTCACCCTTTATTTTCACATTTACCATGATTAAAACACTTAGAGCACTCAGAGCAATTTCAAGGTGATTAAACAACGTTTTTCTCCTATGCTTAGTGGTTAATTATGCAGTGATTTGCAGTTCTTACTTGTAGTTGCTTAAGGGTGAACTTGTTTCAGAGTGCCTCCCGTGCTCATCTTCCATGCATTCTTCACATTTCCAAGTAGGCCTTTAGCTCTCCTCTTTCTGTTCTCTAGTTTTTTGGTTCTCATTTTTTTTTGTGCTTTCTTTTGTTTTGCTCTTGTTTCTATCTCTAGTCCTACTTTTGTTGCCTCCCGTTGGTGGGTTTGCTCTGCCAGAGGGTTGTTCACCCTCTGTGTAGTTGTAATTTAATGTATAAAGTTGTATATTGTTATGGAATAGCTTTAGAAGTCTTTGTACATTCTGTACATCATGTAAGTTTGTGTAAATAAGTGTATATATGTCGTTTGTCTTGCGATCGACCTGCGAGTTGTTCTTTGGACCTTGTTGTGCTTTGATCCTCTGTACATTAAGTGTATATTTCCTATATATCCTTCCATTTTGTCGATCTCACCACGCTCCATCACATCTTAACCACTGTTCAAACTTGGCACCTCACTGGTTTGAATCATGGTGGCTTTCTCTCTCCTCTATCGTGTCATCTTAATGGCAGGATTAATTTCCCATGAGCGGGCATTCAAATCCCATCCCATCTGGCATTTACACCCCCCCTCATGTCAATCCACTTGTCACCATTAATGTCATTATGCTGCCTGTCACGTAGCCACGTGACGACCCATGTCAGCCAAGTACGGCTTCCTATCGGTCACGTCAACAATGGCTAATGCTTCTAGACTCCAGGTACTGAGAGGCCCCTGGGTCTTCATTCCATTTTTTTCGCTTAGTCCAATGCCCTAGAGCCCCCGAGTTTTTATTAGAATATGACTCATGCTTGCCTTAATACCCCTGGATTTTGATGTATGCTAACGTTTTTGGGGCAGGTGCAAAATGGTGATGAATTCCCCATAATCTGCAAGGTTATTTTTATTATATCATGTATTGACAGTTCTTTGGTCTTGTTGGTTGTAGATAATTTGATTAAAATGTCTGAAGTGATCACTCCTCCTAATAGCTCAGAGCTGCTTACTACCTCCACTCGGGCAGCTACAAAGACTAAGACCGAAAAGATACTGGCTAAGTTGCCACTGACCTCCAAATACCCACTGGATTACCACTTGCACAGGGTGATATGGATTCTTTAGGGGCCATAAAGAAGAAGTCCCAAGCTGTGGATGGGTGGGTCACCAAACAGATAGTTGCCGTAAGGCAATTTTTAGTGGTGTCCCTCCCACATCTCTATCAGATCAACATTCTCCTCAGTTAGGTGAATGCTTCCGCTATTGTGTGGGAACAAGACCCAAAGAAGTACGAAAAATGGAAGGCCAGGTTTGATGAAGTTTTCAATGCTGGAGAAGAAATTGTCACAAAGGCGAGAATTTTGGGAGATGAATCATATGATTCTCTCTAGGTCTAGTACTCCTGAATTGGCCTCAAAATCAAGATATGAAAGGAATTGGTTAAGGCCATAAAAGAGAAGGTGACTGCGACCCAATATCCTTTGGGCCTATTTTAGGCATTTGTGGTAGGGTTGTCACAAGTCGACCCCTTCACCACTGAGACATGTACCCCGGAGGACTATGTCCTCAGCAAGTATGACTAGTAGATGGAGTCCATGTATCAGTCTGTCAGGGACTTTAACAGGGGAAGGTTATCAAGATTATCCAAGATGATGATCTGGGCACATGATGCCATGAAGATGGTAAGTGAATTTTGGGAAAAGGCCAGAGAAGTCAAAGAGAAGTTGGAGGTTGTCCATGGCCGATGGGACAACATCAAGGATATAAATGAAGATTACATAAGCCAAGTTTTAGAAGCATTTAAAAATAGTAAGGAGCAATAAGGTCCTCCAAAGTCTAGAGATTTTCATCAGCCGAGCATATTTTATATTCATTATTCTTTGAGCGTAAGCTCTCGAATCCCAGAGTTCCAGATCTACAGTTTTGTATTCTTTTAGTGACCCGCGTCTAGGTTCCTCAGAGCCAATCGATCATTATCAGACAGTTAATAAGGGTGTCAGGAAGTGGGCGACCCCAACTAGGCACGTCGGCTCAAGGGATGGCTCTGATAGGTGGTCTTCCCAAGGCGCCGCCCCAACATTAAACACCTGGCGCATCAGATATAGTGATCTAATTTTTCATTAATGAGGCATGTAGCCTCTATCCCTTGGGGATCACATCTATTCTATTCTCCCTCTGGCTCTCTTCTTGAGGCCGATTCTTCCATACCTCCTTTCTTGTCTCATTATTCTGACATGTTAGACCTCCATTCTTTTCGAGGTTGTTGTAGCATGGTGCAGGTAGTACTGGCCACCAAAAAGTGTATTTTATTGATTGAGTGAAAAGATAGGTTAATATTAGGGCAAATCCGTGTATAAATAACAAGTCCGACCTCATTCCAAGGGTCGGCAGAATTGATGATTTTGCAGTCCATAGCTATAGCACTTTCAACATTTTCATTTCATAGTTGTAGAGCTCAATGCTCCTTAGTTCTTAGAAGTTCTTAGTAGATAGATGCTCTCTTGGAGCCATTGTTGATGTACTCACTAGTGATGCTGGAAAACCATTGATGAAGAAGGAATGATTCTCACAATGTTGTTGTTGGTCTCTTGATCTTTGAGTTAATACTCTTTCATGTTGTATGTTTCTTATGTCCCTTGCTCTATTGTTTTAAGTAGATTAATGACCTTCTTTTCCCCTTGCTATTGAATGTGTATGAACTAATGAATCTGTATACATCTAGTATTTTAGTGTAGCATGTTGGAGCATGGTTGATGTTTAAACATATTTGCATGACTATAGATAGATGGAATACTTCTAACCTTGGCCTATCTTTTGAAGTTTATTTGGTTATCTAACGAATGCTTGTAGGAAACCCCACTTACCTAAATCCCTAGAGAAGATGAGCCGAGATAACCAGCTATCCCCCCGAACAAAATAGTCACACTCCCAACTAAGCTTTTGCACCGTCGAGACCCAACTCTCACGTGCTTGAAGGCCTGGAGAATATCATTTCTCAAGACAACCTTTACAGGCAAAGTTGGCCGGTACCTCAGTACCCAGTGACAACTTACACCTCTTGGCGGACCCGGTCACAAACCCCCATCAACAAAAACCAGCTCTAGAAGGAGGGCATGAGCTCGTCCCCTTCTAAGGATTTAGATTTTACACCGCCTGAGGGTTCCCCAAGCCATAGTTTTAGGAAGAAAAACTTTAGTGGGATTGGATCATTTTCACCTGCCTAATTCGAAAGAATCCTTAGATCAACCCCCAATCCCAGAAGGTTTGTTAAACTCAATCCTCTAGCTTGAAAAAGGCAGACCCCGAAAGCCAAGCCAACCAACATTGTCTAGGGATATACTACATCCTAGAATACCCAAGTCTCCCAGACAACTCCAGGGATTAATACTCAGTCTAGCCAAAATCCAACAACCCCCATGACGACATATTTCAGTAACATCGGGTCCCCGATGGGACAGTTTCTAGGTGCAACCAACAATCTCCGTATGCACCTAGAAAAGATATGCTCTTAATATGAGAACTTAGGCTCAAAAATGAAAGAAGAGCATCTACAGGCATACAAAGATTCCATGAACCGACACCAGATCCAACATCAAGATGTTGTGACCCGAATGTTCCCTCTGTCACTGGGACAGAATGAGCTGAACTGGTACCTTAACCTGCCTGCCAACTCCATCAACAGTTGGAAAGACATGGAAGATGCCTTTCTAGCAACCTTCTGCGTACACGTGGACCTAGCATTGTCCCACAACCAGTTCATCTCCATCAGGAAGGAATCAAACAAACCCCTTGCAACATTTAACCATCGGTTCCAACGTGCCTTGAAGCAGTGCACGAGTCCTTTCATCCCATCCTTGGAAGTGACCATCTAGACATACCTGAATGCAATGGACCCTTTCATTGCTACTCTCCTATGGAGAACTACCATCCCCACTGACCGGGATACTCTGGCGAAGGTTTACAACCTAGCCTTTGAATTGTCTCGCGACCTTAACAAATCCCTGAGCGGGATTGGGCAGAGCATGCCTTTTAACATGATACCCGACAAAACTTCTTATGCTGGGGGATACAACCCCAATCAGGCAATGGGTGCCCCTGTGATGGCCATGAACCCCCCACCACCACCAACAGACTAGCAGGCCTGGTACGTATAACCATCGCAAGCCCATACAATACCAAGTCTGGAATTCATTCCCTGGAATCAGCCACAATAAACACAATAACCACAACCTGCTGAAGTGCCTTTCTTCCAGTCATCCGTGGATGGAGGATTTCTGCCCTCGACTCCGATAGCCGCTGCCACTTTCCCCAGGAACCAACCGCAATAACCATCACATTGTGACACGAACACCCAGCTGTCTGCTGAGGTTGAGTCCCTCCGACGATTATTGTCCTCACTGACTGTGGACATGGGACAACTGAAGGCGGGGTCTCTTGCACCCCAAAACACCAATTCCTAGAGAGGGAATGTCTTCTCTAGCCAATTAAATACCAATGCTGGAGGAATAAATTATAACAGCGGGCCCAAGCCCAACCAACAGCAATGGAACAACAACGCTAACATCGGAGGTCCTCCTCCAAACCAAAACACCAATCAGGGTAGTGTTGGACCATCCCACTTCATGCTAGTCACCAAATTCTAGCTCCTAACTAACTGGTGCAGATTGCACGACATTGGCTCTCATTCTGAGGTGAACTATGCCACGTTGGAGAAGGTCATCATGATCTCCTAGCTACAAAGGCAACAAACTACTGATCCTACTCCATCGGAACCTCCCATACAAGAGCCCACTCACGGTGCCTTCGCCTGTGAGACCATCTTCTTTGGAGCAAACAAGGAAGATGAAGAAGAACCCAAATTATAGGGGTTCTTTAATGAATCTATTTCGGCCTTTAAGGCTAATGCCTTCACCATCCCATAGACTCCTTACAACACTTAGAGTCAGGCTGGTAAAGGATTAGTTTACACACCCACACCACCCAAGGATACCCCTCCCCGGGACAACACAACTGATCGCCCCTTCCCACTGAAAGGATCTAGCTCTAACCAAGCTAAGGACCCATCTGAGGGAAGCCAATAATTCCCTGGGGGGAGGTTTGACATCACGAAGGTGTTAGAACACACTACCACCTCCATGACCTTGATGGAGGTTTTGCTGAACTATCCCGAGCAGAGGAAGTCTCTTTTGAATCTCTTGGGAAACCCAGAAGCTGTCAGTCACCCACCCAAGACTGTCACTTTTGATGACACCAGTGTGGATGTCTTTTGGGGAAACACTGAGGATCCTCCCTTCTTACTAGGCTTAAACATACAAGGGAAGAACCTACACAATTTCTTGGTAGATTTCGGTGCTTTGGGAAATGTCATGCCCTTATCAATATGCCAGAAGCTCGGACTACATCCCACTCCATCCAAAGGCTTAGTAGTCCAACTAGACAAAACTACTATGAAAATGGTAGGTGAGCTAAAGAATGTTCAGATTCAGCTTATCCAAGACCACCAGATAACAAGCATAATCGACATCCAAGTGGTGGACATCCTAGAGACCTACGTGATGTTATTGAGTTGGAATTGGTCTAAGTCCCTTAATGGGTACTTCTCCACTGAATTTTCCCACTTGTGGCTCCCCTGGGAGGGAGAATCTAACCAGATCCAGGTAGAAAGCAAGCCCAGGATGAAACAGGCCCTCATCGAAGTCAGGAGGGTAAATGAAGTCCTCTTCTCTGAGACTTCCCCCGTGGTGTACCGACCCCTAGAAATCTTAACTTTTGATTTCACCCTCGGGGAGGACCCCATAGTTTCTCTGAGGATGTAGGACCTGGATGAAGAAATAAGGGGTGAGGTTAACTCACAAGGTACCGTAGTGACCCCTGCTACACTCTTGTCTGACACTTGGTGCCAGGTGCATTGTCAAAAACATTCAGAACTAGAGTGTGAGCCATGTATTGCCACTGCTACCCGTCACATCAACACCCTCTAGGAAAAGAAACATGAAGCAAATTTTCCTAGACCCAACAGTCATTCCGGTAGTATCCCCATGGTGCCGCTAGTTTAGAAATCCCAGCCATAGGCTTCCCCGAAGGAAAACCTCACCTACGTGCTATCAGAGCTGGAGGAAACTCCTCCCAACCTTCCCAAAAATGATCCAAAGGCCACTTCACCTTCCCAACCCCAGACATTGAATGATGACTTGTGGAACCTTAAGTTCGATGGATCCCGGTCTAAACAAGGCTGTGGGGCCAGAGTGGAATTGATCAACCCACGAGGAAAATCCCTCCTTGCATCTTACAGGATGCAGTTCAACTGCATGAATAATGTCATGGAGTATGAGGCCTTGGTCCTTGGAATCCTATTTGTGCTAAGAAAGGGAATCACTCACCTCCAGGTGCTAGGTGATTTAGAGTTGATCATAAAGCAAGTCCGGAGCCAATACACTTGTCATGATAAAAGGCTGGCTGCATACCGCAATCGAGCATGGAGCCTCATCGAGGATTTTGATGACTTCGACATTGAACTCATTCCATAGAAAATAAACTATGTTCTAGACGCCCTTGCTGTATCTACCAGCACTCTTGAGCCAATGGCTAGCTCCCGGCTTCTGAAATTCTCTGTTGAGATGGTCCCCACCCCGTCCATCTCAGACAATGTCACCCACTTTCAGGTCTTCGAGGATGATCAACATATCCTAGTCTTCATGGCCAATGTTGGCATTTTTGAGGACTAGATAGTGGAAAAGAGAGATCATGAAGATACTGGGAAGGGTGAAGAAGATGACGAGATTATAGACTTACCAACCAACACCATCCCCAAGGGAATGGTAGCGCTAGAATAAATCTTTTACTCAGACCCTCGGGGCCAGGAAAATATATCATCCTCCTTTGAGGGAGGCAAATTCAAGAAAGTAAACATCGGCCAGGCCAGTGAAGAGAAATTAGTACACATTGGCACCTCCTGCTCCCCTGAGGAGAAGGATAAGATTCTTGCGGTTCTCCAAGAATACATTGATGTAATTGCATGGGGGTATGAGGATTTTAAGACCTATGATACATCCATCATGTCCTATACCATCCCACTAAAACCCGATGCGAAGCCCTTCTGGCAAAAGAAAAGATTGATAAACCCACTGATAGAGCCTCTGATCCATCAAGAGGTCCAGAAATTGTTGTCAGCCCAGATTATCTTTCCAATCTGGCACACTACGTGGGTTACCAACCTTGTCCTTGTGAGGAAGAAGTGGCGAGATCCACCTTTGTGTGGATTTTCAAAATTTAAACAAGGCATCTAAGAAGGATAATCACCCTCTCCCCTCGTTGGATAAAGTATTACAAATCGTGAATGGATCACAAATGACGTCCTGCTTAGATGGTTACTTTGAGTATAACCAAGTCATGGTTAAGTACAAAGATAGAGACAAAACGACGTTCACCACCAAGTGGGGAACGTTTGCATACCTAGAAGATGCCCTTTGGCCTGATCAATGCAGGAGCCACATTTCAAAAGGCCATGGACATTGCATTCAAAGGCCTAGTAAACGGGTGCATAATCATCTACACAGATGATTTGATCATCTTTTCCTAGGACAGGTGTGATCACTCTGCCCACCTTGCCCAAATTTGTGAGAGATGTCGCCGGTACGGGATATCCCTCAACCCTAAGAAATGTATATTTGGGGTCACTAAAGGGAAGCTGCTCAGGCATATTGTCTATGAGAAGGGTATATCCATTGACCCTGAGAGAGTTGAAGCACTACTAAATCTACAGATGCCCGACAGCAAGAAGGAAATGAGGTCTTTCTTCGGGAAGATAAATTTTGTATGATGATTCATCACCAGATTCGCTGAGATAGTGAAGCCACTCAATGAAATGATGAAGAAAGACACAAAGATTGAGTGGATTCTTGAAGCAAAGCGGGCATTCGCCCAGATCAAACAAAAAATTGTGGAGGCCCCAGTCTTGGCTAGTTCAGACTATTCCCTCCCTTTTCACATATACTCCTTTGCTTCTCCGCATTCTGCCGTGGCAGTTTTGACCCAAAAGGTCGAAGGGGAAGAACGACCAATAGCTTTTATGAGCTCCCCCTTTAAAAATGCTAAAGTTTGATATTTGCCTTTGGAAGAGAAGGCCTTTTCTCTTGTCTGCATCATGAAGAAATTCTAGCATTACATTCTCAAGAGAAAAGTGCACGCTATCATCCCAGACCAAGCTGTTAAGTCTCTTCTCCTGTAGAGTGAATTGGGTGAACAACGGGGGAAATGGATGGCCATCCTCTAAGAGTATAATTTGAAAATGCAACCCATGAAGATAGTCCGAGGCCAGGGACTATGTAGAGCGATGGAAGAAGAGACTCCTAAAATTGAATGTCAAACACATACAATGGTGTCTATCACTCAAGATCCATGGTATACCGACCTGGTATACTTATTGTTGAACAACAGATGCCTAGAGGGGCTACCCCCAAACAAACGTCGCACCCTGTGACTAAAAAGTGTGCACTTTGTGATAAAAAAAAATGGAACGCTTTTTCATAGGAACTATGAAGGGGTATACCTCTGGTGCATAGACAGGAACCAAGCTGTGAAAAAGATCGATGAATTTCATGGGCAGTTTGGAACTAGGCATGGCTCAGATGACACCACTGCCCATCAGATCCTCTGGGCCAGATACTATTGGCCCTGTATCTTTAAAGATGTCTACACTCATGTCAGGAGATGTCACACTTTCCAAAAGATGACACATCTTGAGCAGAACCTGACTATGTGATGCAAAGGATAGAGTGATGAACCAAGAAACAACCCAAAATGTGCAAAAATGTATAAGTGCTCCAAGTGACCCTTCTAGGTCCTGACCGGTAAATTCCACAAAAAATAAACTCTAGGATGTTTTAAGGCCCCAA
>MU228403.1:6166500-6231461 GCA_018584345.1 Thuja plicata
AGTCCTTCCTCTTTCCTCTCCATGGTCTTTGTGAGACACTTGACATGTGTCTTTCCCTTCCATCTTCTTCTCCTCTATGTCAATGTAGGAGGAACATCCTCCCTATTCTTTCTCTCACATTCCAACTATATCCCCTTTTCTCTCAACCCCTTCAACCAAGTCAATAGCAACCCTAGGATCTTCCACCTTTCATTCTCCACCCTAGGATTGTGCCACCTAGGCTTAGGTCCTCCAAAATCCTATAAAAGGAGCATCATTCTCCCATTGTGAGCTAATAGGTAATCAAGAATTCAAGTGATCAAGCATTCAAGCATTCAATCATCCAAGCATCCAAGCATCAAAGAAATCAAGCATTCTCACAAGCATTCCATCATCCATTTGCATAATCAAGGTCTTAGACCATTTTGCATTCATTCATACAATCTCCACACTTTGGTATCATCTTGGACAAAGGAGCTTCATTTGGAAATTTGAGAGCTCAACATACATTCAAGAAACCAAAGCTAGGAGGGCAATGGAGACAAGATGCATTGGGTAGGTGAAGGTAAATTTATTGTTTTACTTCATTTAAACTTGTAATCTTCATTGTGTTTGCATTTAGATTGATTTATTAATTAGATTAATTGATATCTCATTTAGAGTAGCTAGACATCTATTTTGCATACACCAGGCCTAGAAATATGCAAAGAACAAGGAAAAGACCAGAAAGCATGACAGGAACCCTACAAGCTGGGTTCTACCTTTGTGGGAGCCTCATTCACTCCACTTGTAGCCAAAAAATGCATAGGATAGGAAATTTTGGGTAGCATTCTTGGCGATTTCTACTGAATGTCATCCTGCTAGACATATAAACCCAGTAGCCTTATGACATTCCATTGGGAAAGGAGTCTTCATTAGGCACAAAAAGACTACTGGGAAGCAGGGGAATTGAAACTAGGAGGAAGAAACAAGTCAAAAAAAGGAAAAGGACTATATACAAGTAGAAAAGACTAACATGTGCACAAGCACCTTAAGGAAAGCATGAAAACTAACCTAAAAGGCAAAACAAAAAGCAAGAAAACATATTTATAGGGTAGGACAAACCTCAAAACAAGGCTTAAGATGAAAGCCATTGACTGAAATAGGCAGGTTTTCTCCTTCAAGAGTTGAGAGTTGGAAGGCATTGTGCTCTTTGCATTCTATGATCACAAATGAGCCTTCCCAAAAGGAATCAAACTTTGTATGCATGCTAGGCTTAGATCTGAATTCATCCCATTTGAGGACTATATCCCCAATATTTAAGTTCCTTGATCTAGCTCTCTTGTCAAAGATCTTCTTGGTTTGAATTTATTGAAACTCCATGGTTTGCATAGCCTTTTCCATGTCGTTTTCTAACTCCATGAGATGAGCATAGTGCACCTGCAAAGGGTATCTTTCTTCAAAGAGGACAAGTTGAGTAGCAAGGTCCAGAGCTGGTAATTTAGTTGAGATAGACAATTTAGCTTCTTTTCCATAGACTAGCATATACAGAGAGTTACCAATTATCTTTTTTGGAGTGATCTTGTCTAACCATAGGGCACACTTCAGTTACGAATGCCAATCTCTTTGATTCTCTTGCAAAGTCCTTTTTATTATTCTGATCAAATTCTTATTAGTGGAATCTACCAAACCATTACCCCGAGGGTAATAATTTGAAATAATACCAAGATAAATTCCATGTCTAGTAGCCCATTCAGTGACTTTCAAACCTATCAAGGCAAGTGCATTGTCAGATATTATTGAATCAGGAATGCCAAACAAGTGTATGATATCATCATAAAAGTGCAAGACAACAACCTCATTAGCTTCCTTCAATGCAATGGCCTTAGTCCATCGAGTGAAATAATAAGTTGCAGTGATTATCCATTTGTGGCATGCACTAGATGGGGGGTTAATTAGGCCTATGAAGTTAATGCCCCATTTTGTAAAAGGTTGGTCTATCCTGATTGGTTGGAGGGGTAGAGCTGAAAGCCTCTCCTTACCTGCAAACATAACACATTTCATGCATTTTCTCACATGAGCATGACTATCCTTAAAGATGGATGGCCAATAATACCCAACCCTCGTGATGTTGAAAGCAGTAGTCCTAGGAGAGAAATGACCTCTAGAAGGTCCATCATGAAATTCATGTAATACATCTGCTACTTGATCTGAATCAATGCATCTAAGGAGAAAACCATTATGATCCTTTCTAAAAAGGACCTCATGAATCAACACAAAAGGGATAGATTGCAATCTATAGTACCTTCTCTTTGTTGAATCTAGGTTTGCAGGACACTCACCTATCTTCAAAAAATGGACCATGTTTGATAACCAACCTATTGCCTTGTCCTGATCCCCTATTGGATGCAAAACTAAGGATGCATTCACTTGTTCTTGATCTTTTGGAGTTTCATCCTCTATTGATTGTTCACAAAGACCCCTTCCTTTGACCAGCTTGGTAACCAAAATGTTTATATCATACTCCATAACTCTGGTTATCCAACCAACTCTTTTTTCATTCAAGTCTTTACTAGATAGGAGCTCTTTGGCACTTAGATGAGTGACTCTCAAATGTACCTTACTGTGGGTTAATAAATGTATGAAGTTTTTAAGGATCTTCACAATGACAAGTACATGTTTTTATACAAAAGAGTACCTTTATTCATAATCTTCTAAGCCTTTGCTAAAGATATCAATAGGCTACTCCAATCCTTCTGGGTTTTGTTAAGTCAACATTGCAGAGGCAACATCAGAGCCTCCATAGGCATAAAGAATGAAATCTTTGCTAAAATCAAGATTTAGCAAGGTAGGAGCCTCTGTCAAAGCCTCTTTAATGGCTTGGAAACTACTTTTTCCTTCTTTGATCCAACATAAAGTTGAATTCTTTTTCAACATGGTTGTTAAAGGTTTCAAAAGATCTGCAATACTAGGCAAGAAACGCCTGAAAAAATTAATCCTACCAATGAAGGATTGAAGAATATTCTTGTGAGGTGGTAAGGGGAGCTCCAGAATGGTTGCAATTCTCTCAGGGTCTACTGTGATACCTTGCTTGGATACAATATATCCAAATATCTTCCCTTCATGCACTACAAATACACATTTTTTGGGGTTGAGGGAGATCCCAACTCCCTACATCTTTCAAATATCTTCCTCAGATGCTTGATATGATATATTGTATGCTTAGAATAGACAATGATGTCATCAAGGTAGACTAGCACAAACTTGTACATGAGGCTCTTAAGGGCCATATCCATAGCCTTTTGAAAAGTGGCACTTGCATTTGACAAATCGAAAGGCATCTTTTGATATGCCATGGTTCCCCATTTGGTTGTAAATGTAGTCTTGAATTGATCCTCCTTATTAACCATGATCTAATTGTATCCTGAATAACCTTAGTTCCCCATTCTTTTTTATAATAGGAACAATATTGGATATCCAACTAGTATTTTAATGGGATATATGATACCACACTCTATCAGTTTGAGAACTTCCTTATGCATGAGTGGCTCTAGTCTAGGATTGGCAGGCCTTTGTTTTTGCATGACTGGTTTAGAATTGGGCTCTATCTCTATAGTGTGTTGAGAAAGTGCTAGATCAAACCCTTTGAGATCTTCATACTTCCAAGCAAAGACATCACTGAATTCTTGAAACAATTGGATGTAAGCATGTTTTTTTGAATTAGTGCTTACCTTTCCAAACCTTAAACTTTTACCTGGTTCAAGCTCTAAATAAGTGTAATGTTATTATTGGACTACCAAGCTAGTCTTATTCCATTTGGATTGGTAATATTTATTGAAGATGGAATATAAGGTGACAATGCCTCTAGGTAGCTTATTAGATTTGAGTTGTACCACCTGGTCATCATAATTCTACATCAACCTATCCTGATTGTGCTCTGAGAAAATATCCTCTTCAAACAAGAACTGTAGAATTTGCTCATCATTTTTGAACACTTTCCAATTAACATCATTACCAAGGATGGAAGTCTTGACAATAATCTTGACATGTTGTTTATCCATTCCTAGTGTAATGTTTCTAGGAATATCAAATTGGGATCCAACAATAGCTAACACATCTGCATTCCGATTTAACTTTCTAGGGATGACAATGACATTGAAAGCATGGAATTATTCAATTGCATCCCAAACCCTATGGTTGTAGGCATTCATAGTATCATTTTTGGTAGCACTCATCCCTTTCACTTGGCTAACAACCAATTCACTATCACCATGTACCTTTAAGGCTTTAATACCTCTCTTCCTAGCCCAATCCAATCCATTCACCAAACTCTCATATTCGGCAGTATTGATTGTGCAAGAAAAAATGAATCTAAAGGTTGTATAATATTTATCACCTTTTGTAGAGACTAGCATTGCACCACCACCAGCTCCATGTCTTCTTTTAGCACCATCAAAGAATAATTCCCAAACTTCATTGCTTTGTTCTTCTAATGCTTCAGTGGTTGCCTTAAAGAAACTTGACATTGTGTGATCAGCCTCTTGTGTCATGTAATTTCCCAAACCAACATCCCAAATAACATTAACCTAAGCCTCTAAATTCCTTTCTAATCCCCATTCATCTAGATAGATATCCAAAATATTCTCTATTTGAGTATTTGTCTCCTTAATGATTGGAAAATCATTACTATCAAGTGCAAGACAACTTGCATTGAATACATTAGACACATAAGGCTCTACATGATGTGTTGCTAACAATTTAGTTTTGATAGTGACCTTGGTTCCATATATAGTATGGAAAAGCATATGAGACTAGTTAGAAGAAAGGTATCCTCCTATCTTAGCCGTGAACTCTCTTGACAGACATATGGAAAAAAGAGCAGGGAGATCTATGATGTAAATGTCAAGGATGATAGAGAAATTAGGGCTTGCATGAAGGATCAAGCTTGTGTCATTGGCCATACCTATCATGTTCACCGATGAACTATCAAGTTGTGTTACCTTCTTTTGGAATGGTTCATACTTGAGTTCTAATTGGTCAGCTATCTTTTGTGGCATGATTGAACTAGTAGCCCCACTATCTACCATACATTATGTACTAGAAAATCTCCAATAATTAATGATACATAAAAGGGAGGTGGTTTTAAGTTCACTTTGGTGTTTCTACTTGGAATTTTCTTCTCTTGATCAATGTTGACCAACATTGGCTTAGCTACACAATTTTTGGGTTGTTGAGGCATTGCCTCTTCAGACATTGCCTTCTTCAAGATTTCAGGTTGCCCTGGAATGGCTAAGGAGTCCCACATGGCCATAGTCACATTCATTTTCTTCATGTTGTCCATAATATTGAATGGTACTACTGCATGAACTTTTTGATGTTCTTTCACCATTATGGGCTCAATCTCCTTGGGAGATTAACTCTCCTTGACTGGCATGACAGGAGGTCTTTTCAGTATGGTAGGAATAGATGGATGTGATAATCCTGTAGATGTAGTATACTTTCCCTTCTCTTCTACTTTCTCCATGTCCTGAGCTCTCCTCTTGGATCGAGTGTTGGCTGCAATTAAAGATTCACCATTTACTCCATTAAAATCTTCTTCTTGCCAATTAAAGAGAGTAGTCTCATCAAAATGTGTATCTTGTTGGGGTACTAACCCACTAGAAGAGGCCTCTGATTGGGTATTTGAGGCATTTTGTGCCATGAGTACTAGAGTCACCAATCCATTCAAGCATGTAGCCTGACTATGTGGTTGATTGCATGGAAAACACCATCCATTCTCTAATATGAGATTGTTTTGACTTGGAATCATATCTCTTACTGGATTTGTAGAGTTGAGAGGTGATGGGTTGTAAGGTTGAAATGGCTTCTGATTGAAATTCTGCCTCTGACCTTGATAATTCCCCTAATATGGTGGTCTAATTTTCTGATAGGGTTTTCCTTGAGCTTGATACTGCTGGTTAGGACCTTTATTTTGTTGCTGAAAGGGTGGCCTACTTCCTTGATTCAACTTTTTCATATTGATCAACTCATTTCCAAAATTTTGCAACAAGTTCTTCATTTCTTGTTGATTGTTTTGCAATAAGTTATTTATTTCTTGTTGATCACTTATCATCTCTTGCAGTTCTTGGGAAAAGTCTACTTTTGATTCCTTGTTGCTTGAGCTAGCCTAAGGTGCTACCACTATAGGTATAGGGGTGAGTGGGGGAATATGCAAAGGCATATTGGGTTGAATATCAGGGTAGAGAGGCATGGGTGACCTTGGGCCTATCTTACCAGCTTGAATTAGACAACTTTCTACTTTAATAGCTACATCAAAAGCTTGAGGTAATGAAGTACCTCCCAAAGATTGAATCATGACAGATACATCACTATTTAAATTTTTGAAAAAATATAGAAAATCATAATCTGTTGTAGGCCTCACATAAATAGGGATCCTATTCCATGACTTGAGGAATGTGTTATTAAAATTTGTCTTATGTTCTTGGCGAGATCTTTTTATAGTAGCCAGTTTCTCTACTAGAGATAAATGATCTGACTTTTCCTCAAAATATTTGTTGAGAGAGTCTCCAAGTATGTCCCATGAATCAATGGAACCAATAGCTAGAGTTCTAAACCATTCTAAGACTTTAACCTTAAAAGAGGCTGCTAACAAATTAGTAGCCACATCTTCTTCAATGACATGGTGTATATTATAGATGGCAGCCACATCTCTAACATGTTCACAAGCTATGTATGGCTTTCACTTGTGAAATTAGGCAAACGTTTTAGCGCTGCGAAGGGTACATCATGGTGTTGGGAAAAATTTAATGGGCTACCCTGATTAAAGGGTACACATGCAAATTGTCTTGCCATTGTAGGGGCTTTGATTTGATGAATAACAACTGTATGGGTTGCACTTGAACCAGTAAGTGAAGTTGAATCTCTTTGCAACTCCTTGCTTAAAGATCTTCCTCTCCTTCTTGAATAAAACAACAAGGGTCTCTCCTCTAAAACATGGGGTGTAGACTGTACTCTCCTTGTAGGGGATGTTCTTTGAGATGATCTTCCTTTTCTCCTTGTTGGAGGCAACTACAAAAACTCAGAAGGATTTGAAATCCTTGTTTCTATCCTTCTCATAAAATTTAAATGGGACTGGATCTTCTTGTTCTTAACACCAATGGAGTCACTAGACATGCTTTAAAGAGGACCACTCTAGGTCAGTACTATGTAATTAGCATATCAGAGATAACATAGATTTGAAAGGTAACTTCTTTTTCTAGTCCCACCAGGTATGCCAAAATTGTTATACACCAAATTTGCACTCTATTTAAGCACTTGAGCCTAATGATCTAGTATAACATGGGAATCACTTCCAATTTGTGGGACCTATGCTAATTGAAGTGAAACCTCCAAATTCTAGGCTGGTTCCTCTTGGATAATCACCTATTTTTTGCTCTTTAAACATAAAAAGTAAACTTAGGAGGAAAAGGGGAAGAATGAGAACTGAAAGGAAAATAAAGCAAATTTTAACCTACAAGGTGATGCACTAAAAGTGACATGAATCACAATATAATGACCAAGAACTAGCATGAAATTCTTGCATTAATACAAGTATAACTTCCTAGATAGGTTTGCAAAAAGTCTTTCATAAAGAGGTCTGAAATGAAAAGAGTCTATTCAAGCAAAGAGAAGATTTCACAAACAATAGCATATTCAAGGGTATAGACATAGACTATGAACTACAAAAAAACATCCACTCCAGCAAATAGGTGCACAAATGAGACAAGATAACAAGGGATGAAAAAAATCTACAAAATTATCTAAATTAATCACCCACAATAGCACACAAAGATTCAGAAAAGAAAGAAAATTTGGAATAAATCACAACTTCTTCAATACTCAACGAGTATATTGTGCTTAAGAAATAATCCCAAAACAAATGAGAACCTGAGGGTAGGAAAAATACCACAGAATGTCCTGCATAAGCCTTGGAAGACTGAGAATTACAGACACATGAAAAGTTTGAGGACAAAAAAATGTCACAGAAAACTTCTTACATAATCTGAACCTCCCAAAAAAAGATGCAAAAATGACTTATATAAACCCTCCCCTAGCATACAGGCTTAGGAGTCAATCCATCGATTTGATTAGTGTAGAATTAGGGTTACAATAGATATACATTATATAATGTAGAAAACCTAAAATAATCAAATCTGTTTATTAATGTACTTGGGAAATATTTCAGATGATCAGATATAGGTATGAAGATATCTCCCATCACCATAAATTTGAGTAGAGAAGTCAACCCGATCCATCTACTTTGTCTGCAACTTGTAACATGTTTCCACTATCATAGAACTCTGAGATTATATTCAAATATTTTAATATCTATTTATAACGGTCACAGGTGGCATGGAATGTCATATCGACAGCTTAGAATAATACTTGATCTCATATTTAAAACATAGCAAATGATTCTTTCTTTATCTTTATCTGGTCTTTGAGCTTGGATCTGATTTAGACATGTGGCACCCTGGCGCAATGCCTTGAACATTAAATTCCTTCATCTTGGCCATTGAGGCTTAGTACCAACTGTCAAATCTGTCTCTTTTTTGATCCTTATCTCTAAATTGCCTCTGACTCATCTTTAACCTCGAGTACCAAATTCCTTTTCATCTCCAAGTCACTAAATATTGGCTTTAACTCTGGTTATATTCGGAGATTGAGTGACAGCCACAAGATTAAGACTTGATCGACGACCTACGCTTGATCTCTAAATGGAATGACCTGACACAAATTTATCTAGCGACTCAATGCCAACCACAAGATCATCTTCCAAGAAACAACCACAATCTTTTCTCAGCAAACCTAACCTAACTTTGGGCTACCCGTGCTTGACTATGATCAAATCTGGAGATTTAGAGACTAAAGAAAACTCCAAGTCACTAGATAAAATACTAACCCTAGACTTTATCTGGAGATCTGGAGATAAGGAAAAATGCAAACCCATGTCTTAACCTAAATCAAATTATGAGATTCAGAGATAAAACTATCTCTAAATCTCCAAAGGAATTCATTAACTCTGAGTTTATTTTGTGAATCAATGATATCCACAAGATCTGATCTGCATCAATAGCCTGCGCTGAATCTTGAGAAATTTCATGACTTAGCCTTTCTATTGTGATATCCAGCACCAACCCTCTGATCAAAACAAGAATAGAATTTGATCAACAACCTGTGTTGAATCTCTAGATCAAAAAAGCATATTCTTTTCCATTCCGAGATTAGGAGATAGACATAAGAGGTTAAAGAACACATGACAAATAAGAACTTAAATGGCATGGAAAGGTAACAAAGAATTAGACTGGGCCACCAAAGAACTAGGGTTTAAGAGCTTTCCTTAGGCTTTAAGCATGAATTAGGTTTTCAAGACATGAACAAAGGATTAAACCTAGGCCTAGAAATATGCAAAGAACAAGCCAAAGACCAAAAAGCTTGACAAGAACCCTACAAGCTAGTCTCTACCCTTGTGGGAGCCTCATTTACTCCACGTGTAGCCAAAAAATGCATAGGATAGGAAATTTTGGGTAACAGTAATAAGAGTCAGTTTACAACCTCTGGTATGAAAAACATAAATCTGTGACTAATTCAGGAGTTAGATCATTATTGCCTTACAATAGCAACTATTCATGCAATCCAAATTTAGACTTCTTATAATGATACTTATGCCACCTGTATGAACTCATGAGTTAATTTTAAGCATTTTAAAATATCCTTGATCAAAGCTTAAAGTTAAAACATACACATATAAACAATATGCAATGAATTGAAATAAGAACTTTGAATTATTTAATTCACAACTCATAACACTAACATAGAGGAGAGCACCAAATCTGAATTATATTCTCATTAGCTTCAAAATCATTGTTTTCATACACTAATTTTATCAGTGAAAATAATACACAATAGGACTAAAACTCCAATACTAAACTCTAAATGCTCTGTCTATTATTATGCTGGACTCATAACATCTATTACACCTAACTGAGTATGAAATAACTCTATTTGGTTTTAGACAAAATATCTCATCCCTTCCTAAGTGATCTTGGAAATTATTTTATAGAGAGGATCGCAATAAGCTATGATTCAATTAGGAAAAATTACAATTGATTGCTTAAAAATAAAAGACCCAGGAAGACTTCTTCAAATATTCAAATTCTGCAATGCGGGAGTTGGTATCAGAAAAATAATATTTGGCACTTTTGTTTGGAAGTGATCAGATACAGTTTCTTTGGATTATGTAGGATACCCATAGATTTTGATAGTAAATTTTAGGTACCTATTTAGATAATAGTTATCCTTGTAAACAATCTCAAGTGTCATGTCAGTAACCAACTACAAAAAAAGACAAAATTGGTGAGTTTCCAATTGCTCAAATAGATTTATTTCTATTAATCTCCATCTCCCACCTGGTGAAATCCCTATCTAATGACCACTCAAAGGATTTGATAGTCTCTATCTGGCCAACAACTTCACTCCAATGAGCATCAGTTATGGACCTCACATCTGTAATAAATTTAACAATATCCACCTCAGCTCTGAAAAGATTATCTATTACCTCATTGAAATTGGGTGTATCACCACCTTTTGTTAAATTCAACAATGTTTCAATGCTATCCTCAATCATATCAAAATCCCCTATCCATGTAAGGAGGTCCTTCAATTTTCCCTCTTTATCATAAATGCTAGGAAAGTAAGCATTATATGACTCCATGAATATTTGCAATTTTCCCTTAATTATTTGATCTTTACATGTGAAGAATGAAACTAATGTACTAACTATACCAACCATATCTATAGTGTCTGCAATCTTATCATGTAGATCAGACATGTAAACCAAAATTGTTGCAAGCTTTTCCATTGATAGATTCCTACCTGGCCATAGAGTAAGAACAAGGTTTAGGAAGGTCATTGCCTCTGCACATCAACCTTTACCAGTTTGTAGGGATACATGAGAGATATGAATAATAATCAATTTTTTATTCAAGGTGTCAATCCTATGCTTTAGAATCTCCGCCAATACTTTGATTCCCAAAGTATTCTTTTCTTCCTCTAGTTTCTCTATCCTATCACCATATTTATTTATCCTCTTATAAACTTTAATAGGGATAGAAATATTTGAATCAGAAGGAACAAAATCACCAGTGGTCCCTACAAAATCATCCACCCTTTCATTAATAGTAGGCATATTGGCTAATTTCTCAGTCAAATCAACATTTGTTTCTTCCAGCTTAGAATTTAGCATAAGATGCCCTTCATACTCTTTGGATATTCTGATGATGTTGTTGTATGTTTCTGCAGCTCTCTTCTCTAGATCATATGCCTTATCTCTATTTAAGAAATATACATGGGTTAACAAATCTACAATCTCTACATTTATCACAGTCTAGATATTCCATATGAGCTTGTCACCCTGCCTTTGATCTTGTACATCAACTAACCTTGGGTTATGTGTGGCAGGGGTAAGTGACCA
The DNA here is from genome assembly GCA_018584345.1 of Thuja plicata. Classification (NCBI taxonomy): domain Eukaryota; kingdom Viridiplantae; phylum Streptophyta; class Pinopsida; order Cupressales; family Cupressaceae; genus Thuja; species Thuja plicata. Next base: position 6,177,971 of record MU228403.1, read on the forward strand.
GATTTCCAATTTTTTTCTCCTTGGGTCAAAACCCCAGCCTCTGATAAAATCTCCAACCTCAACCTCAGACTTGAAGATATGATCAGGTTGTTTTCTTATTTGATCAATCAGGAAAGATGACTGCATGTCCTCTTCAGGAAATAGAAGCATACCACTTCTTTTTACCAATTCTCTTGCATGTATCATAGAGAGTGTATGACTATCTAGATCATACTCCTACAATGCTTTTACCAATCTCTCTTTGTTTTCCTTTGTGTCAAGTTCTGGCCCCAAATTGACCTTCAAATCATTTTCCTTTAACTTAAAAAGAAAACTCTTAAATTCCTCAGTCTGGATAAAGTCATCATCCTGCATGAACAAGTTAGAAAGTAAAAACCTATCATCTATTTGGGTAAACAGTGCTAGATTTTATTCACAAGTCCCCTCACCTTATGGTGGCTTATGAGAATCCCTAAGTGTTTGTCTCATCTCATGGAAATAGGGACCTTTCTCAATAATTACTGCTTTAGTAGTATCTTTCTTTACCTTGGGAGCATGTTCAATTTTATGTCTTTTGGTTGTTGGCCTTCAAGAAGACTTAGCTTCATCTCCCTCCTTTACTTCCACAAAATATTCTTTCCTGAATGACACATCTTCATGAGATGAATCCATGTATTTAGGGTTGACCCTAGCCTATGCTCCAATAGGCACATCAGGCATCTTTTGCATTATTTAATCACACTTCTGAAGTAATGTTTTCAATTTATCCCAATATCTAAGCTCATGATAGAAACCAGGGAAAGAAGGATCCACTTCTTTGAATTCCCTTTCAAATATTTGAATGTCATTCCACCTTCTTCTCTTCTCATTCAACTCATTAGTAGCAACTGTATTTCTGATGATATCTTCCTTGGGCAATGCCTCATGAATTGACAAAGAAATATTTGCCATCTCCTTTAAAGTAACTCTCATAAATCCCTCAGGATCATATACTCTCATATTTGCAGTAGATAATTTGTAGTGTCTCAAGAAATCATGCATGTGATCCAAAGCCCATTTCCCTATAGTGAAATCACTTACTACCCATGATTTAGGTAATAAAGTTCCCCTCTTCTCCTTAGGGCCTAAGTATTCTTTGTCAACCAATGTTAGCTTCCAGATGAATTCAATAATTCCCACCATGAGAGGGACATATTTTGAAAAAATACGAGGTGGCCGAGGACACCCAAAAACCCTAATAATTGTGAAATTCTTAAAAAAGAAAGCATCTCCCCAATTATGCCTTATGGGCCCCTTACTATTTGCATCCAAAGGTCTAATCATTATTCTATCAAGAGGAATTCTATCCTCTCTTGCAGCTAACATATCTCTAATGGGGTCTATAATCCAATTTTCAAAATGCAAAAAGGAATAAGAGTAAGTGGTGCATTCCCATACCCTTGTCCATAGCTGAACTGGCAGTTGCATACTTATGTCCTCCTTCATCAAGATCAAATCATCATCCATGTGGTCAACATTGTAAAAAAAATAAGATGCACGAGGATTGAATAATGCTTGAAATCAATCTTGGAAGGATTTCTCTGTATAGACTCTAGGTCATTTTGAATTCTATCGACTATGAAACCCACATAATCATATTCCTTGTTCACATGTGGATGTTGAATGTCCATAGCTAATATAAGAAAATATTCAGTGATTGTCTTTCCTCCTTCTTCTCCAAACACTTTGCACAGACCGTATACAATATAATTGAGGTAATTGTTAAAAGTGTCTAGATCACAGGGATCATTTACGTTATCTAGAATAGGTATAAGCTTCCTTCCATCTCTAGATATAAGCTTGGGAATGACATTCTTCTCTAGAACACACTTGTTCAAGTTATACTATCTCTTTTCTTCATCCAAGTTGGTGTCAACGCTTATGGCTCTAGTTATGTTGAATGCTTCCACGAAGCCAGCTCTGTCAATTCTTACCAGGGCATTTTTAACTTCTTCCTGATACATTTGGTAAGCGGGCAATAGTGGTTTTCCAATTATCTTACTAGGTCAACATCTATAAAGACATCAAGAACAATAAAATTAGCCATATTTTTAACCCAAGGGTTACATGCTGGGGCATCCTTTACTCTGTTGTTGAAAAATAAAAGGAAAAGAGAGGAGCCAGTAGAACCAGGAGTGTCTGGGTTCTTTCATCGAGAACATGTGTCCTGCCATGCTTGATCATTAGCTGATAATGCATTTAATGACCCTGGAAGCAATTGAATCCATTCCTTTGAGAATTTTCCTTCTACTTTCCCGCAACTACTAATTGAGTAGACGTACTCAGTTCTGTCATTTTTACAAAATAAAAAACTTTCGAACCAGGTAGAAAAGCTTTACTGATGAACTCATTTTCTTTGAAAATGCAATGGCCTAATCTCAAGAAATACTTCAGTCTCATAGAAAATAAGACTAGATATTTGATACACAAATGATGACTATGGATACTACTTTAAAGATCTTTCTCGAGTACCAACTCTATTTTCATCAATTCGCCATTAATGCCATATATTCCCAATAACTCTTGTTAGCCACAAAAGGAAAACGGTCATGTCACCAGACCACAAATTTACAACCTTTTAGCAATTTAAAAATCATTTAAAATTGCCATCATAGCTAGAAAATTTCTATCATGTCACAAATCTATTTGACCCAGACCCCACTTACTAGTTTTCAACTTAAGTCAATTATCTATATGGCATCGAGCTTGGCTCTAGCAGAAAATATGATTTAAATTATGTCTTTCAATCTTGCTATAAACCATAACAATAATCATCGCACATTCACAACCTTTAGAAAAATATAAATCATAACCTTGCGACCTTGCGCCAACAGTTATCCTTAACCTCTTTGCGAGAACACAATCAAGAAATGTCTAGGAAAAATTAACCTGTGACCTTGAACTATCTATTGATCATTATGCTTAAGATATGTAGAAGCATTTCGCAACACCACAAGCCAATAATAAAATCCCTTTCAAACCTTTTGATGCTGCGATAAAGCATTTTCCTTTAAATCTCCATGAGACGCATGACAAAATATCTCACTACCGCAACCATCTTCATAGACTTCATAAAACACTTTCAATCTTGTGGCCTACAATAAACATTAGTTAGTTTTAAAAAATAGGACACATGGCACCTCTATGCTTGTTCACACCTTAACAACTTAACCATTGAAACAACTTGCGTACCCACGACAAACTAAACTTAACCACTAGTAGGAAACTATTGCATGATTGCAATCGTCTGGAACTATCCATTAATTATCACATGACCTTGCGACAGTCTTAACTTAACCACCACACTTATCCTCAGCACAAGGTCTCAACATAAAAAATTGACCTGGCTTCCAATCCATGACATTGCGCTACGACCAAAACTAATCGCCTCACAAGATTGCAAATGTTTGATGTAAAAGGATAAGGCTGTTGCAACTTCGCAATGCAAATGAACTTAACCACCTCGCAAGATCGCAACCTCAAAACGTTAGGTAGATCAAAATTTGTGAACTTGTGTGTAAGAGTTAAACAAACATTGCTAGTTCATGTACATGAAAAATTTGACTATAAAAGACTCACGAACTAGCGGTAAAGCATAACAAGGTTATCTTGACTTTAAGATGACTACCACGGTAATTTGTAAAGACCAATAGGAAAACACCAACTCGGACCTAAGAAATTTTCTTCCAACTCAAATGCTAACTTCATTTGCTTGACAAATGAAAAATTTAAACAAGGCAAAACAAATTAATGTCAAAATTGAAGGAGAAACAAAACCCTAGCCAAATTTTATAGTCCCGACAAAAATAAGATTCCTTCTATTACATCATACCTTGAGAAAAATAAAAAGGAATATATGGTTCAACTTCCTTCTATGCCTGAGACCCCTAGATAGACAAGAAGTTTAGGAGAGATCATCTAGATTTGAATCTTCAAAAGAGGAGGAAGAGCCTCCAACTCATCTTGTTCCAAGGCCTATAAGGCATAAATAACCAGCTAAAAGGTATTCTCCTAATGATTAGAGATGTATTTGTTTTGGAATACTAACATCTATAAACCTAAATCTATAGTAGAGGCATTAGGTATTGATGAAAAATTCTATAAAATTGCTATGGATGAAGAAATAAAATCTTTGGAAAAGAATGATACATGGAATTTTGTACCATTTTTTATAGGAAAAAACACTCGTTGGTTGCAAATAGGTGCTCAAAATTTTATCAGCAACAATGTTTTCAATCGAACATGAAAAAGGTAGCTCTTGATGGATCAAATGGGTCGATAGAATGATAGTAGCTGTGGTGTCGAGTGAAAGAAGTATAGGGAAATAAATACTCACCCAAAAAATATTGGTTAATATATAGGTATTGAGAAGTATAAAGAAATAGTAGTTGCAAAAAGGCTACTCTCAGATTGAGTGTGTTGACTATGGTGAGACATTTTCTCCTATTGCAGAAATTACATCCATTAGATTTATTTCTCTATTGTTGCTACATATGATTTAGAGGTAGGGAAAATGGATTTGAAAAATTTATTTCCTTTATAGTGATTTTGAGGAGGATATTTATGTGACACAACCAAAGCACTAGGTGGTAAAAGGTACAAATAATTTGTTTTGTAAGTTAAAAATCCTCAAATAGAGTCTTGGGATGTAGTACTATAAATTTGATCTGTGTGTGTGTGTGTGTGTGGTTAAAAACTCTCAAATAGAGTCTTGGGATGTAGTACTATAAATTTGATGTGTGTGTGTGTGTGTGTGTGTGTGTGTGTTGATTTTGAAACATGAGCATTATAAATCATTCATAGTGTTTATTATAAGTTGATCATTTCTATAAATTGCATTATATGTTGATGATATGTTATTCATTAGTAAAGGGAAAGATATGAATTCAGAGTTAAAGTCTTAGCTTGCTGCTTGATTTGAAATGAAAGAACTTGGTATAGATAAACATATTCTTGGGATGAATATTAGAAGAGATACAGTGAACAAAACGTTATGGATAGGTTAGAGTATGTATATAAAATCAATTTTATAGAGGATAAACATAAGAGATCATAGACCATTATGTGTTCCTTTTACAATTGGGAAAAAATTATCTAACTTAGATTGTCCTACATCCCCATCAGAGATGGAGGACATGAGTATTTTACCTTACCAAATTATAGTTGGAAGTTTGATGTGTGATTTCGTCTATAGTAGACTCAAAATTTACCAAGCAATGGGAGTCCTTTCTAGATATATGTCTAATATTTGATAGAGTTCATTAGGATGTAGTTAATAGATTCTTTATATATTTCAAGTGTACCTGGGAAGACTCTTTGTGTTATCATGGGAGTATGATAATATCAAAAATTTCCCTTCACATTCATGGTTAGGTGGATTTAGACAAAGCAAGTGATATTGATAGTAGAAAATTCACCAATGCTTATTTGTTTACTTTATTTGGTGGTGCAATTAGTTGGATGAGTAAGCAATTGGTTGTAGTTACTTTGTCTATTACTAAAGTTGAGTATATGAGAGATTTTGAACAATTGGAATACTGAGAGAGGGGGGAGAATCAATATTCCCTAAAACTTTAAATTTAATTTTGTTAAGTCATCACATAATATTCTTAATATTCATAATCAAAGTAATCATATGAAACATAAACACTATAAGAATGGGTAAAAACTAGATTTTTATCATGGAAAACCAAACAGGAAAAACCACAAAGAGGGTTAACTCTCAATATTGTATAACAAGTTATAAGATATCACAAGTAATCACTGCACCACTCACTTTCAACGAGATCATTTCACATTTAAGTAAAGGCTCACTTCCTAGAGAATGATAAGTAATAAAAACGAACTGATACAATTATATTTGTTGTATGCACAAAGCAATTCCTTTCAAGCTCAAAATACTGACTTGACACTTCATTTGTCTTGTTGTCACAGAGATTTACACCTGAATGCTTAAGTATAATACTCAAAAATCTTTTGAAACATGGAATGATCTTAAGGCATGTGGGTATGCTTATGGTGAAGGTCAATCTCTGGAAAAGGCAAACTTCCTCTCAGTACTCACCAGAAAAGTATCTTTTTGAATAGGAAAATGATAGAAGGATATGATTGAATAGTTATGCAACTAATCAACCCACAAATAACCCATTGAAGAAATTGTGTGATCTCACAACCAACCAAAACATGCTCTGCAATAAAAATTATTATGAGAGCTTTCCCTCTTCTGAGACTTATAAAAGGAAAATAATAATGTTTTCACTAATTTAATACCCAAAATATTAAACACACTCACATACCTACAAAATAACATGTTGATGTCTACATTCAATATTGAAGGAACTCGTTAAAATGAAGGAAAACATAACACTTCAATGAAATAATTTATAAACAATACACATAACCCAGAAATTGAGAAGGACAATTAGTCTCTATTGAAAATCAGGAAAATCTCAAGCACAACCTGCATGTTCTCAATGCAATATATTCCTATGTTTGTAGAAAGCAAAATATGGCAAAAATAATGAGCCCCCTAAAAAATAATACAATGCAAAGCCTTATAGGAAGACTTGCACAATCTCCAAAGAAAACTCCAAGGTGAACTAGGCTTGAACTGAACTAAAACTAAAGTGTCACCTTGTTTTCTCCTCCAAATCTATAAAATATCTCATGGGTTGTATGGAAAAAAAAATCCCACCAAAACATGGATGAAACTGCCAAAATCCAGAGTTAAGTGGCCTCAACACATCCCTTAATTGATATATAACCCTTGTGCACCTTTAAACTAATGTGGAAGTGCCTTTGAATTGATTAAAACTCCCCTTTTCTCCTTGCATGAGGTTTACAACATGATTTGATCTTCCATTTTATCAAGTTAACTCATAACCCAAACTATTTTATTATTTTGCATTTAAAATAATATTTAATAAAAATTATTTATAAAATATCATTTAATAAATATTTTGCATTATGGTTCATGCAAAAAATAATAAAAATAAAAAACACCTAATATCCCTTCAATATTCATAAATTAAAACATAGACTATTTATACTTAATTGAAAATAATGTATTTATTAAGTGATTGATTAAAATCACTTAATAAATACATTTGCTTTTAGGTTTAATGCAATGAATAAATAACTAAAACATAATACCTTGCGGGTAATATTTGAAAGCATGAAATAAATTATAAAGGAAAAACACCCTTTCTTTCTTGACCATCATACGTTCAGGAAAAACTATTTTATCTTTTCACTTTCTTTGCTCGACCTCTGCCCGCACTAACAATATGAAAGGGTTTTTTTTGTAGCTTTTCTGGATTTTCTGAGACATTTGTTGCAGTCTTCATGGAGATAATGTGTACTAATTTTTATCATTTAGCAGGTATGTCTTCTTTGCAATTGAAATTTTTTGTCTTCGAGCTCTGTTTTTGAAATCTTTTATATTTTCCTTTGTCGGGGCTCTATGTATTTAGGATTGAGGGTTTTATTGATACTCTATATGTTGTGGCTAAGATTTATCAATAAAATCCTAATATAATTTCCCCCTTTCAATTGAAAAGACAATTGAAATATGAAAAAACATGAAGAGATTCGACTTCTTTAATATGCTTTAGCTGCGACCTATATATAAAACCCTTTATTGCTGTTAAAAAAACCTTGAGGGTTTCTCTTGAAGTTTCTCATTCTTAGGATGTGGATATTATTACTGTGTTTTTCAAACCTTTGAATTCTTTGAGAGGGTTTCTTCAAGTTCATCAAATTTCTATATTTTGATCACTGCATTATTATACAAATCTTTGATACCATTTTTCCACACAGTTTAAGAAAAACATGGAAAAAATGAAATACCTCTGACATGGCATATTTATTTGATTTCTCTTGTTGCATCTGTTATTACATTAATGGATTGTGGGTTTTATTCTTGAAAGGGTTTGCTAAGTTATTTAAACCGCGAGTTCTATATGGAAGCACTATGATCTCTTAAGTGTTTTATTACAAATATGGCTACTTTATCTCCATAACATTTCACTACTTTTACATACCTGCAATTAATCTTTTAATTCTCTGCAATTGAACCTCATAAACTACTTCTTATTGTCATTATCCATGCTGATAGTATTTTCACTCTATTGTGAATAACATTTATTTTTTTCCTTATGGACAACAACTCTAATATTTGTTTGAAAATAATACTATATTTCCTGGTACAATAGTTCCTTCCATTTTCATAATGTTACTCCTAAAGTGATTTTTGTTGTCATTAGTCTTCTGCAAATTCATATTTCGGTGAATGTAACCGAAGCAGGTAAGTCAATACAATACAGGAGACACAGTCTATAAAGGCAACTGAGATAGCCACCGAGCACCGAGCGAGCTTCACATACTGAGTCATGCAAAGACATTTACCGATCACTCATAGGCACCAAGAAGAGAGTTCAAAGTTATCGAGTAAGCACAAGTATGTTACCGATTATTCCAGAGCTGACATTTCAATTAAATTTAGATACATTGAATCTAGACACTGAGCAGGAAGCGATGCACATAATTCAAGGTAACGTTAGTTGAATCATTGGGATTCCAAACACATGATTACGAGGAAAATCCACCAATGAAGTTTTAGAAGGCACAAGACATTGGAGATGTAACCAAAGTTTAACCACTTGATCTCTATCATTTAATAATGATGCCCTAGATCTAGTTAACCACCTAAATCACAATTAATCACCTAGAAATTGTACAAGAGATCAGATTGAAAGAATGAGTAAGTTGTTGTTATTGAAGTTGAAGAGTTGACGTTGATGAAGTTATTGCGAAGAGAAGTGAAGGAGGCATATGCAGAAGCAAGAAGAGCTTATAATACTAATCTACCAAGTGTAGAATAAGGTAACTGAGTTAGTGAGCATAATGAGTCTGGACAACATTTGATTTATTCATTTCTATCAGACATTTTGTACTAAATTTTGTTGTAATCAAATAAGTACAAATCCTATTTTTGGGTAGGCCCTAACAAGTCTTCATATTTTGTAAATCCTTTAACATGGTACAATATCTCATAGATTAGAGATCGTAAAATCCTTTAACAAGGTAGACTGAATAAGTCTTTTGTACTCTTAACCGAGAATTATACTCCTAACAAGGAAACCTATCAAAACTAGCTAACATTGTATCTCTAACCGAGCAAGCATTATATTGTAGTAATGAAGGATTGTGGGTGTCATCCCCACCGTAGTTTTTTCCTGTAACAAAGGATTTTTGCGTGACCAAAATCATTGTGTTATGTGTTGCAAAGTTTATAATTTGAGTCATTTACTTTATGATCTTATTATGCAATGTATTCAACTTGGTAATTGATCATCTTGTATGCTTAAAAGTTTTGAGGGTACTGATTCACCCCTCCCCTCTCAGTACTTAACTTTCCTATGTTATTCCAACACGTACTTGTAGTTCAACAATGAAAATCACAATTTTCACACTGTTTTTCCACGGTTGCTCTGTCCCAGGGATAACTTTAAGACCCCCCTTGAGAAAAAAAGTGTACAATTTTGGTGAACCCAACATTATTTTGGAGGGAAAAAATTCATATCGAGGGTGATTTTTTTTCAAAGTAGGAAAAAATTAATTTTTATTGAAGAATTTTTTTTGTAGCATATTAAAATTCCATAAAATTGTGGCGATTGCAACTTTTTTGGAGGAAAAATAAATATTTATTAAGGCAATTTTTTTGGTTTGCCAAAAAAAAATTGTAATATGTTAGGCGAATTATTTTCTTTAGAAGGGAAAAAATTAATTGTATTGGCAAATTTTATTTGCACATTGAAAATTGTTTTATTTTATTGGCTAATTTTTTGTTGGTTATGAGAACAATATGTATTTTGTTGGCAAATTTCAAGACTTATGAATCTCGTGGGGGCCTTGGGGCCAATGCCAAATGGAAATTCATTAAACATCTAATATTACAACTTCTTGTTGAGTTAATATCACCTTTTTGGTTGCCAAGTTGTCCGTCGTCATTGCACATGGTATGGATACTATCGAAACATACTTTAATCTATAATTTTATAACCATACAGTGTAAATGTATTAATCGATACCATTGATTGGTCGTAGATCACTGAATGAATTTTTATCTCGGGCCCAGTCTCTTAAAAGAAACAAATTTCTGCAGGAAGTCTCCGAAATGGAGACATTGGCAAGTCTAGCAAGGTAATTTGCAAGAAATGAATGTCTTGTCACTAAGAGTGACAGTGACATTATTTAACTATGATCCACTCATCACGCACGGTTTCCAAATTATTATAGATGATATTACCAATTTTTGACATGCATGCATTTATGGGAAAGATTTACATGGAGATATATGCATTTACGGGAAATATTTACATGGAGATATGAAAGATTAAAGACAATGGATTTAAATTTCTCACACAGATGCATTTCTAGGAAAGATTTAATATTAAAGAAAGAATAATTAATTGCTAAGTATCAATCAAGGGCTATTTATAGATGATCTAGCTTCTTTCTTATTCAATTTACTTTTGGTAGATTAAGGGTTAGAGTTGCCTGTGGTTGAAATTTTGCCTCTAGTTTTAAGGTTTAGGTTTTTAGGTCTTTAGGCTGTCGAGAATTGGAGATGGACACTCCAATCCATTTGAGATGCACATCCCCAGAGGAGTAGAAGTCCCTTTTGGGCAGCGTCTCAGAAGAAACTCTCACTTTAGTTTGTAGGGAGGTTGGCACTTTTACAAATGATGCTTTGTTGATGGTATTGGGCTAAGACTTCCTTGAGAATATTGACAGATACCATGTCTACAAGGACATTACATCCTGATTTTTTGCGTCTTTCCTAGACCTCAGAGGAGAGAAGGTCAAAATGATAATTCTACTGAGGAAGGTTTTTAAAAAGAAATTCTTGGTGGATGATGATGCACAAAAACACTGCAATAAGACACAAAGTGAACCCTAGTGCTCAAACCGAGGCAACAAGTTAAAACCAATACTGTCCTAGAAATCCTTGTAGCCTTTTCTAGGTGGTTTTCCTAGGAAAAATTTTACACTTACAAAGGGAATTGGAAAATAAATTATAGAATTAGGTACCCTTTAGGAAGTTACACCAAACCCAAAAGTCACAGAGACTAACTCTACTCTAGCACCTCTGAGCATCTGCAAGACACACAAACCTAATTGGCCAAATTTGGCTTGGTTTGAAAATAAAGTATCAAGAGATGGGTACATAGAGTTGATAAAATCACCTAAGAGTGTTTAACTAACCCAAAATACCCCAAAACACAAACCTACCAAGTCCCATCAGATGATCCATTCATATGTTCATACATTTTCTTACTTGACAGGTCAAATACATGAGGATATTTGACCTAGGGCTTGATCTTAAAAACCATAGACGTAAATTTGAGTTCCTAAGATTCTAAATTCCTATAGTACATGTCCCTAAATTGTATTTTCAAGTGGCCGCAAGGATCCACCAGAGAAATCCCAAGTTAGGGCTCCATCTTATGCACATACCCAAAATAGGAGGGTTTCTGGACTGCACTTACAAAAACACTTCTAACTTCTACAAATCAATAGTAAATTGAATGAAACAAATTGAAATAGAAAGTAAACTCACAACACCATAAAAATATGTTACTAGTTTTTCTTAGTGGATCCACACAACACCATACACACTCAAAATTCTTAGAAAAATGTTCATATTCCTTCAAAACCTATCAAGTCGTACATATCTATCTTCTCTCTCCTCTCCAAGGGAGCATTTTTATAACTGATGACATGTAACTGATTGAATATTTGAAGATGTTAAGTTGATCACTAAAATGCAGAAGGATAATGCAAGACATTAAATCAGTTAATGGATTGTATTGTCATTGATGTCAACTTGATATAATCTGATCGGTTATATTCAAAGTGTCAAAGAATTTAGAGAATCAAAGAGATAAATATTATGCTTTTAGAAATGCATAAAATACCAACATTCACTAAGTGACTTCAAACACTGACGGTTAGTGGAAACTGAAGGACAGAGAAAATTGAGAGCAAATTCGCTGTGATGCCCGAGCAAAGAAATCGACGAGCATTACTGACAAGCAAAATCACAAGCATTACCGACGTCCATAATTACAGTTTTAATTGATGGACAGACAAGCCTGAAGGATAGACAACCCCAAAAGATAGACAACACCGAAGGAGAAGCCAAAGAAGAACTAAAGTGTTGACCAAAGCTATTAAAGAGTTAAAACACCGAAGTTAACTTTAGCTTAGAAATGACAAAATACTTTACTGGCAGAGCTAAAGATAGACTTAACTGGATGTTAACATTGTTTTAATTGAAAATTTAAAGCCATAGATAAGTAAAATATTTAAAGCTATTTTATCTAGTTGGAAAGAATATTTCTACGAGATAAAACATGAGTTATGATTTAAATCAAGATTGGCTAAGATTGTGGATCATGCCAAGAACAAGAAAATCAAGAAGTAAGAAACAGTGATATCATGTCTATAAAGAGACAACTTAATTCATTATGAATTAAGGGGAGTGAATGAAAAAGAAGGATGCTGAAGAGAAATTGATGAAGAACAACTTCATACAGTCCTGATCAATCAAGCTGAGGAAAGAGCTCAAGATTTATGCAGACACCGAGGAACAAAGAAGCACAACATCACCGAGCATAAAGAAGTGGAGCAAAGGTATTGAAAATATATATTGATCAGAATGGTTTAATGAGCTTACAATAGATCTAAAAATCTGCAAGTATAAGTTGTATATGTGAACAGATAATTTACTATTTTATTTTAACCATTGATTTAGAAAGTCTCTTAACTAAGAAGGATTTAAATATCCTTTCTATATTGAGATACATCCCAAGGAGTATCAAAAATTTTGATCACGAAGATAACATGAGATGCCAAATACCATTTGACAAGCTACACTGGGTTTGGTCATAGAAGGTAGAATAGAGATGCTCGATATCAAGTGAAAAACTAATCTTTTAAATCCTCTAACAAGGTCACACCTAACACTGTGTTTGTAACCTTTAATAGGGTTGGCTCTTCACCGAGCTCACTTTAGAAGAGTGAAATTTTGGGTTACCGATCCCAAGTGTTTTTTTCCCTTAGCAGGGTTTCCACGTTAAAAATCCATGTGTCAATGTGTTTATGAGTCATTACTTTAGTGTTTTGCATTACACATAACTAATTTAGATTGATCAGTATACACTAAGAAATTTACTATTTTTCGGTAAATGAAAGACTGCAATTTGGTAAACATTAAGAATAAGGTTTAAAAGAGAACTCTGAGTAGTAGTTATTTGATAAGTATATTTGAAGGCATACATCTTGTAGGACTCAAGATAACTAGAGGCTTAATATTGTGGTACTAAGTTTTTGGGTTGATTTATTGGAATATTTTTGAGGCCACTAATTTACCCCCCTCTTAGTTATTTTTAACAATTGGTATCAGAGCTTGTGTGCTTAGAAAGGGAGTTTAACAACTCAAGCAAAATATCACAAGATGAACAAGCAAGATGTGCCCAGGTTGAATAAAGACAACTTTGCATAATGATAAAGCATAATAAGACTCCACCTATCAGGTATTGATAATGATGTTAATCAACACCTTGATACTAAATATGTGTTGCCTACAGGACCTCACACTCTTGAGAAATTAAGAGAAAATCATGAGTATAATTGCATGATGATAGAAATTGCCTCATCACTCTCTGATGTTGAATTTGAAGATGTCAAAACCTGCACCTCTGCAAAGCAAATGTGGGATAAATTGAAGCTGGTACATGAAGGAGATGCTAATGTACTAAGAGCCAAGGAAAAAAGCCTAAGAGGGAGGTTTGATGACCTAAGGATGAAATAAGGAGAAAATATCACTCAGTATAGTTACATAATCAAAGAGGTAGTCAATTCTATTCGAGGAGTTGGAGGTGTACTTGAAGAAGAGACAGTGGTAAGTAAAATCTTAAGAACCTTACTGGCTGTATATGCTATTAGAGTATCTTCTATTCAAGAAATGAGAGCAGTTGCAAACAATATAATTACTCTAGATAGTTTGATTGGTAGACTGATTTCATTTGAGCTGAATAACTTTGATAATAGTGTCTTACCATGTATAGAATCTGCATTCAAATCTTCTTTGAAAATAAGTAAGTCAAGTCATAGACACGCTATTAGAAATGATAGTGAAAGTGATAATGAGGATCAAGGACTTGATGAGATTGAAGCACTAATGGAAAGAATATTGCAGAGAGGCAAAGGTAGATACAAAGGTAAATTACCACTTGTATGTTTTAATTGTAAAGAGGTTGGACACTTTTCTACAAGATGTCTGAATAGAAGAAAAGATGATAGAATTAATGACAAAACATATGAAAAGATGTTTGACCAAGGTGATAATAGAGATTACCAAAGAAACTGACAACCTGAAAGAAGAGATGCCCGAGACTACAAGGACAAAGGAAAGAAAGCATGTTACCCAGCTGAGAACAAAGCTGATGATGCTAACACCGAATCAGAAGAAGACATTGAGATGGTATTTGTAGCCATGAAAGATGATTCAGATGAAGAAGAAGATAGGTATCTAGAAAATCCACTCATATCTAAGGTTAGTAATAATGATGTCTAGATTATAGATATTTTTTGCACTCACCACATGACTAGTGATAAACAAAAGTTTGAAACTTTTGAATACTACAATGGTGGATCAGTAAGAATGGGTAATGACACACCTTGTCTAGTTGAAGGTAAATGAACCATAATGTTGAATAAATTGGTCAAATGTGAAAATTCTTACTGGGTAAAAGGACTGAATTATAACTTGTTAAGTGTTTCACAACTGGACAATACAAGTCACCGAGTATAATTTGAGAATAAGAAGGCAAAGATATTCAATGAATCAGGAAGGTTGATCGGAACTGGTGAGCAGACAAAAGGTAACCTTTTCTATATTGATGACATTAACACCACTTGTTTAATGGATAGAAACAAAGACATATGGTTGTGGCATAAGAGATTATGTCATGTGAATTTTGACAACATGATAAAGATAAGCAATAAAAGAAAAGTCAGAGGCTTACCGAGCATGTCAAAGCCTGAGCATATCATGTGTAAGAATTGTCAAAAAGGTAAGATGACAAAGTCTAGTTTCAAGAGTAAAGCCCATACATCTAATACAATTCTAGAATTAGTCCATACTAATCTATGTGGACCCATGAGGACAAAGAGTTACTATGGAGATAGGTATTTCATTCTCTTTGTAGATGATTATTCTAGAATGATGATAATTATGTTCTTAAAAGATAAATAAGAAGAATTCAAGATGTTTAAATGGTATAAGGCTATGGTAGAAAAAAAAATGATAAGAAATTGAAATGCTTAAGGTAGTATAGAGGAGGGGAATTTATTTCAGATGAATTCACTAATTTTTGTAATGAGCATGGAATTAAAAGACAGGTTTCTGCACTAAGAACACCACAGCAAAATGGAATTGCTGAAAGGAGAAACAAATCAATTGTTTACTGTGTAAGAACATTGATGATTGAGAAAAGCATCACTCAAAATTTCTGGAAGGAAGCTGTCAGTACTGTTGTCTACACATTGAATAGAGTACAATTGAAGGACACAAAGAAGACACCCTATGAGTTTTGGTATGGTTACACACCCAATGTAAGTTACTTCAGAATCTTTGGTAGTCAATGTTATATTTTGAAGGATGATAGAAATGGAAAGCTTGACTCAAAAAGTGATGAAGGTATCTTTCTAGGGTATTCCACCTAAGAATGAAGGTCAAGAAGATGATCAGAATGATGGACAAAGAGCTGAACCAAAAGTTTCCAAGTATGCCAGAAGACATCATCCAAAGAATCAGATCATTGGAGACAAGAAGGCTGGAATGAGAACAAGAAGTAAGTCACTAAACACTAGATGTTTACTTTGTGATTTTGAGACTAAATATGTTAATACTACACTTGAAAATGAGGAATGGGTCAGTGCTACACATGAAGAAATATAACATATTGAGAAGAATAGTACATGGACACTAGTACTAAGAACAGATGACAAGAATGTCATCGGTATCAAATGGATATTCAGAAACAAGATGAATAAGAATGGAGAAGTCACAAGAAACAAATAAAGATTAGTATGCAAGGGGTATGCACAAGAAGAAAGTATTGATTGTGGTGAAACCTTTGCACACATTGCCAGACTAGGAGTTAGAATTCTTCTTTCTTATGTTGCATTCAAAGGATTCAAGGTATACTAGATGGATGTCAAATCTGCATTCCTAAATGGAATACTGGAAGAAGAGGTATACATTGAACAACGAGAAGGTTTTGTTGATCCAGAAAAGAGAAACATTGTATGTAGACTACATAAAGCCTTGTATGGATTGAAAGAAGCACCAAGATCCTGGTATGAAAGACTTCATTTCTATCTCATTAGCATTGAATTTGTAAGAACAAGTTAAAATAGCAATATGTACTTAAAAGAAGATACCGATGGTAATATTCTGATTGCTAAAATATTTGTTGATGATATCATTGTTGGGGAAAATGAAATGTTATGTAGATCCTTTGCTAATGAAATGAGAAAAGAGTTTGAAATGTTTATGTTTGGGGAGATCAAATTCTTTCTTGGTCTACAGATTCTTCAACAAGATGCAGGCATATATATCACTTTGTCCAAATACATCAAGAAAGTGCTGAAGATATTCAAGATGGAAGATTGCAAACCAATTGGAACACCTATGGAAACTGAATGTAAGCTGACAAAGGAAGAGAAATCAAATGAGGTAAATCAGACCTTTTATAGATCAATGATTGGAAAACTAATGTATGTTGTTCATACTAGACCAGATATAGCACATGCAATTGGAATAGTTACAAGATTCTCTGCTAATCCCAAAAAATCACATATGACTGCTATCAAGAGAATTCTGAGATATCTAAAGAACACCGAGGACTATAGATTATGGTATAAAAGAGAAGGAAAATTTGAACTACAAGTCTATAAAGATGCTGATTGGGCTGGAAAAATTGATGACCGAAAGAGCACAACTAGAGGAGCATTCTTCATGGGTGACATACTTGTCACATGGATCAGCAAGAGGCAAGGATGCATCTCTCAGCCTACTGTAGAAGTAGAATATGTGTTTGTTGCTACAAATTGCTCCAATATTGCATGGATCAAACATTTGTTGGAAGGTATGAATATGAAGATTCTTGAACTAGTGATTATCTATTGTGATAATACTAGTGCAATTAACATTTCTAAGAATCCAGTCATGCATGCTAAGACTAAGCATATTGCTATCAAGTATCAATATTTAAGAGAACAAGTACAAGAAAAAGAGGTTATACTGGAATATGTTCAATCAAAGGATCAATTAGCTGACATCTTTACCAAGCCATTAACGAAAGATACATTTGAGTACCTAAGACAAAGACTAGGGGTTCAACCCTTGTCTATCAGTTAGTAAGCTGACTAGGAGACTACATTAGCCTATAAAAAAATAAAAATATCATTTATGTTGATGCAAACATCGAGATGGACATCAATAGATACATCTATACACAACAAGGTACAAATCTACACTGAACACCAAAGACAATGTATTGCTGATGGATAGGGAAATTCACGGAGTATATTATAAGAAGGATAGAAGATGATATGGAAAATTTGTTTGGCATTGTTGTCAAAGGGAGAGAGATTCTCATTATTAAAGGAAGAGATGATCTCATTATTAAAGGAGATTATATCATTATCCATGAAGAGAAGTTCCTAAGAATTCAAAGGGAAAGTTAATCAAAGGGAGAGATTGATTACATATGAAATATCCATCTAAGGGAGAGAAGTAACAAAGGGAGAGAATACATACTAAGGGAGAGAGATTGTTGTAAAAGGAAAAAGAGATGTTCAAGGAGAGGAAAAGTCAAGGCAAAACACATATCAGGAACATAGACAAAAGCTGCTACATCTATCCAGTAAAGGGATTGAAGATTGAAGAACATACTCTGCAAGAAACAAATCTAAGATACATGAGCTTACCGAGAGCTAGACATTTGTAATAGTTACAATAGGAGAGATTGATGAAACTGTTATATTTCATATTTTATTAGTAATAATATAGTGTGATAATGTAGTGTGTTTCCATCAATGCCAAAGGGAGAGATTTATGACATGTAACTGATGTAGAAACTGAGAAATACAGCTTCGACTTCCAAGACCAGTCTGCATGCAAAATACCTATTACAAAGAATGAAGCCAAAGATAGAAAAAGTAGAAACCCTTCTGTGCTCAAAAAGTGAGAGCTCAAAAAATGTATTCAGAGAGTATGCCAAAACATATACAGGCATTCAACCTTAAAGGTGAATGAAACCCTAAAAAAGGAAAAGGATAACCTAAGAGAAAGCTTAAGTGAAAAATAGAGTACGACTAACTTAATAATTAATATCAACATGATATAATTAATAAGTGAGGAAAACTATATACTCTAACACCCCCCCTTAAGCGAAGCTCAGGAGGTAAGCTAACCTAGCACAACTATGAAAGCAAGAAATGGGTTCCAGCAATAAGGCCTGATCAGGTACCCAATACAAGGAAATCTCTGTGAACCAGAGATAAAGGAGAAAACCCATTGGGAAAAATTCCTCTCCAAAAAGAGATATAAAAGAAAGCAAAAGAAAAAACTCCTTCGCCGGCTCCTCCAGCCCTGCCACTAGCGGCGGCACCTCCTCTAGCACCCGCAGCCTGCCTCACCCACCGTGCGGCCCTCACCGCCCTACGTACCACTGCCACCGGCCCTGCCACCCTGCGCTCTGCCGCCACCAACACCCTCTGCTCCAGAGTCCTCCACCGCCCGGTAGCGCCGCCCAACGGGCCACTTTTCCTGCTAGCAGAAGTCACATGGGTGACCGTGGGATTTAGGTTAGCCCCCTGTGTGTGCCATGTACCCATGGGCTTGGGATTTTTCATCCCTAGGGGCTTAAAACCTGATTTTGTGGAGTTTTTAACCCTCCCGCACTATTTTTGCTCTATCTGGAGCATACGGGGGTATTTTTCTGACTTCCTTATATCGTCGAAAAGCTCTTTCCAAGAAATTTTCGATGATGGAGGTTGGTGTTTTAAGTTCTTCCATTTTGACAATGTTTTTTTTGTCAAAGTCTGATAGCTATTTTCTGCCTTGTGGGAGCCATATCTTGCTCATCCGGACTCCGTTTTTGGCAAACTAGATATTGTCGAAAAGCTGGTTCAGTGAGATTTTTAGCTGTAGGGGTCCTTTTTCTAGATTCTACTCTAAGTTTTATCTCCTCTAATTTTTTCTCTTTTGCACTCTGGCGGATTACTTGGGTTCTACAGGTCCTGGGATCTCTTCTTCTGATCTTCTGGCTCACTCTTCTTTCTAACTTCTAAGCATTGTATGCTTCTCTTCTATAGCATTCTCTTTTCTATAAACACAATGAGATAAAGTTCCTGCTTTTGCATATCTGGGATTTCGAGCACCTTGTGTGTTTTTTGTACTCACACTTAGTTATAAAGTGCCATGGGGGGTTATGATGTTTTGCCATTTTGTGCTCATCCACCTATGTCAAGTGAGTGTACCTTCCGTGACATTAGCTCATGCTATGTGTCAGTGACACCACCCTTTATCCTATGCTTGTACTTCTGTTGCACTGCTGGTGTTCCTGATTCTTCTTTCTGTAGATGTTTCTGGCATTGCATTTCAGTGTTCTTGTCATCCCTCTCCCTATTCAGAATTATGGGGGGGGGGGGGTTCTCCTGTTGGTTCTATTGCTTCCCGGGTTTGATTGATTAGCTCTTCAGACTTTTTCTTCTCTACCTGGTCATGCACTTTTTCAGTGGGGGTTCCAGCAGTTACTTCTGACAGTGTTTACAACTTCTTGCTTCGGAGATGCTTCTTGCTCTTTCTTGTTCCTTTATTTGGGACTTTCCCTAGATTGGAGGCTTGGTTTTCTTCATCTAGTTTATTTCTTGTACTTGGGTACCTGATCAAGCCTAGTTTTCGGGACCCATAGTTCCTTTCATGCATCTTTTAGTCCTTAGTTGTTTAGTTGCTCCCTAAGTTACACTTAAGGGGGGTGTTAGAGTTGTCATATTATAGCTAATAATTAATTAATTTAATTATTAGTCTATTATACTCTACGCTTAAGTTAAACTTAGGCATCTTATAATTCTTTAGGGTTTTCTCCTTTAGGGTTTCGTGATTCCTTTTAAAGGATTCACCTCTTTGTTTTTCAAAAAAAGTTTTTTCTCATCACATTGTAACATCTTAAAACATATTGTTAATATATTATTTTCTTGAGCATATGATGTCTCCTCTGGCTTTTTGGCCTCCATAGTTTTTCTGTCTTCTGTACTTTGCTTCTTCCATATGACAGGGTTATGCATGCAGGTGTTCTTGGGAGAATAGGGTTTTTCCTATTCTAACAACTGATTGAATGTTTGAAGATGTTAAGTTGATCACCAAAATGCATAAGAATAATGCAAGACATTAAATCAGTTAATGGATTGCATTTACATTGATGTCAACTTGATATAATCTGATCGGTTATATTCAAAGTGTCAAAGACTTCAGAGAATAAGAGAGATAAAGATTATGCTTTTAGTAATGCATAAAAGACCAACATTCACTAAGTGACTTCAAACACTGACGGTTAGTGGAAATTGAAGGACAGATAAAATCGAGAGCAAAGTCACAGTGATGCCTGAGAAAAGAAACCGAAGAGAATTATCAACAAGAAAAATCACAAGCATTATCGACGGCTAGAATTACAGTGTTAACTGACAGACAGATAAGCCCGAAGGACGGACAACCCCAACAGACAAACAAAACTGATGGAGAAGCCCAAGGAGAACTGAAGTGTTGACTGAAGCTATCAAAGAGTTAAAACACCAAAGTTAACTGTAGTTTAGAAATGACAAAATACTTAGCTAACAGAGCTAAAGATAGACTTAACTGGCTGTTAACATTGTTTTAATTGACAATTTAAATCCAGAGATAAGTAAAAGATTTAAATTTATTTTATCAAGTTGGAAAGAAGATTTCTATGAGATAAAACAAGATTTATTCTTTAAATCAAGATTGGATAAGATTGCGGATCACGCCAAGAACAAGAAAATCAATAAGTAAGAAATGGTGATATCATGTCTATAAAGAGACAACTTAATTCATTATGAATTAAGGGGAGTGATAGAAAAAGAAGGATGCTGAAGAGAAACTAATGAAGAACAACTTCATACAGTCCTGCACAACATCACCGAGCAGAAAAAAGTGGAGCAAAGGTATTGAAAAGATATATTTATTAGAATGGTTTAATGAGCTTACAATAGATCTAAAAATCTGCAAGTATAAGTTGTATATGTGAATAGATCATTTACTGTTTCAGTTTAACCATTGATTCAGAAAGTCTCTTAATTGAGCAGGATTTAAAGAACCTTTCTATATTGAGATACATCCCAAGGAGTATCAAAAAGTTTGATCATGAAGATAGCATGAGATTCCATATACCATTTGACAAAATACACTGGGTTTGGTCATAGAAGGTATCATAGAGATGCCCAATATCAAGTGAAAAACTAATCTTTTAAATCTTCTAACAAGATCACACCTAACAGTGTGTTTGTAACCTTTAACAGGGTTGGCTCTTCACCGAGCTCACTTTGGAAGAGTGAAAATTTTGGGTTACCAGTCCCAAGTGTTTTTTTCCCTCAACAGGGTTTCCACGTTAAAAATCCATATGTCAATGTGTTTATGAGTCATTACTTTAGTGTTTTGCATTACACATAACTAATATGGATTGATCGGTATACACTAAGCAATTTACTATTTTTCGATAAATGAAAGATTGTTATTCGGTAAACATTAAGAATAAGGTTTAAAAGAGAACTCCAAGTAGTAGCTATTTGATAAGTATATTTGAAGGTATATAGATTGTAGGAATGAATATAAGTAGAGGCTTAATATTGTGGTACTAAGTTTTTGTGTTGATTGATTGGAATATTTTTGAGGCCACTGATTCACCCCCCCTCTCAGTTATTTCTAACAATAACATCATACCATCGATTCAAATTACCCTCTGCAAGTTGTAACTGATGGAATACAAAATAACACTATGTCAGGTTACTCGATAATATGTTGACAACCTGACACTCGACAACAAGAAAATTTGCTTGGTAACAAGCAAAGTTGCTCGGCAACAAGCAACTTTGCTCGGAAGCAATGTAACTTTTCTCAGGAGCATTTTGAAAGTTTTTGGAAATGTTTCAAAAGATAAAAAAAAATGAATCCAAGCACTTAGTGGGGAATCTAAACATGAAATAACCTTGGAATAAGGTTCAAAAACATCAAAATGATAGGATCTTTGGTGTTAATGGCTTAAGGAGACCTTAATATTTATAGAGCACCTTAAGACCCTTAACCTTACAAAGTAAACTAAGATCTTAGAATAGGATGATCCAAGGAATCAATCCTTTATTATTAAAACAAAAATTTAACATAGAACTGAAAATGCAGAGAAAACTATCCTACCATAGAATAAGCCAAGGGTGCTCAGCACCATACTCCTCTTGGAAAAACAAACTCAAGTCTATTAAGTTGGTATGTTTACAACTTTGAGTCTAGTATTTTTAATGGCTTTAGGTGTCAGCCATGAAACATATTCTAGTGGTTGGCTTTTCTATTTGAATAGAAATTCATAGTAAGTTTTCCTTCTCCTTGGGTTAATCACTCTCTTATCAACAATGTATTCTATCTCTGGAGCAAGTGGCCTGGGTAAGTCTTGGAGTAATGGGTAAGTCCTGGAGAAATTTCTCTGAGTCTGGATCCTAATCTCCTATAGTAGAGACATTATCAATAGTACCTTTGAAAGCATGAATGTTAGCAATGTTGAATATAGGATATAAACCAACACTAGGAGATAGATCAATATTATAGGCATTGTTTCCACATTTCTTGAGAATTTTGAAAGGACCTAACTTATTCATCATTAAATTAGTGTAATTCTCCTTAGGTAACCTTTCCTTATTAAGATGAATCGTCACCACATCTCCAACTTCAAATTGCAAATCCCTTCTCTTTTTATCTGCACATTCTTTGTTTTTAGTGGATGTATGTTTCAACTTGGCTTGGACTTGTTCATGAATGTCCTTCATGAAATCAACAAACTATTTTGCTAGAGAAATCCTCTTGGATAAATCTTTCACATCTTTGAGTTCCAGAATACCCCTAGTATGGTTACCATACACAATTTGGAAATGGGTCAAACCAGTGCTTCTGTTCACTAAATCATTATAGGAAAATTCTACTTAAGCTAATATGCTATCCCATGTAGTACCATGTTCTTGTGTGAGACATCTTAGTAAATTACCAAGATACTTGTTGATGACTTGATTTTGACCATCTGATTGAGGATGGTAAGAAAATGACAATGACAAAGTTGTACCGAGTTTCTTCCAAAGTGTCCTCCAAAATTGTCGTAAAAAATTTGGATCTCTGTCTGAGATGATGGACAATGGTAGACCATGAAGTCTAACAACCTCTTTGAAGAACAAAACTGCAATGTGAGAAGCATCATGAATGGTTTTGCAAGGGAATGAAGTGAGCCATCTTTTAAAATCTGTCAACAACCATGTACACACTATCATAACCATTCTTGGTCTTTGGTAGCCCTAAAACAAAATCCATGCTGACTGAATCCCAAGGCTTAGTAGGGATGGGAAGTGGTGTATACAAGACTACATTTGAGGTATGGCCTTTATCCCTCTGATAGATCAAATAATTTTCCACAAAACTTCTGATATCTAATTGCATTTTAGGGTAGAAATAGAACCTTTTCACTAAATCAAGGGTCTTATCTATCCCAAAGTACCCTGACTTGCTCCCACAATGTTTTTCTTTTATAATGTTTTCCCTCATTGATTATAGAGGTATACACAATTGACTTCCCTTAAACAGTAACCCTTCTTGAATGATAAACTCTGAGAAATCAGTATGATACATGTCCCCTAATTGCTTGAAAACTTGATACGCTTCCTTAAAGTCTTCATCTTCTCAGTACATATCTTTCAAAGTAGGAATGCCCACACTTTCCAACTAGATATTTTTAATAAGTAGATTCCTCCTATTGAGAGAATCAAAAAATATAATAGCTACTCCTTTCTTGTGCTTGATGGTGAAGGTGAAATCCTGGAGATATTCCATCCATTTCAAGTGCCTTTGATTCAATTTCTCATGTCTATTCAGAAAACTTAAGGCATGATTGTCAGTATAAACAACAAACTCCTGTGGTAATAAGTAATGTCTCCATTTTATTAAAGACTGAACCGTATCATATAAATCTAAATCATAAGCAGAATAATTTTGCTTTGCCTCGTTGAGTTTCTAACTAAAGAATGCCACATGTTTACCCTCTTGGCTCAAGACACCACCAATAGCTCTCTTGCTTGCATCACACTCTATTGTGAAAATCTTATGGAAATCAGGAAGGACTAGTATAGGTTGTTGTGCAACCCTTGTTTTCAAATACTCAAAAAAGACTTATGTACATCACCATTCCAAACAAATTGAAATTTCCTACCTCCCTTTATGGTATCAATCATTGGTTCACTAATCCCACTGAAATTCTTAATGAATTTTCTATAAAAGCTAGCTAGTCCATGAAAACTCTTTACCTCATTGGTTGATTTAGGAGTTGGCCAATTCAAAATGGCTTCAAATTTGGAGGGATACATCTTCAAGTTGCCCTTTGAGATGACAAAACCAAGGAACACAATTTATTCTTGCAAGAATACAAACTTCTCCAAGTTGATCCTCAACTATTCTTCATGCAACCTTTTCAACACCATATCCAAATGCATTAGGTGATCATGTTCATTCTTACTAAAAATAAAAATATCATCTAGATATAAAACAACAAAGTGATTAATGAAAGGTTTAAGAATGAGTCTCATAAATGTACTTGGTGCATTAGAAAGACCAAATGGAATAACAAAACATTCAAACAAATCCTCATTGGTCTTGAAAGTCATCTTCCACTCATCTCCCTCTCTAATTCTGATTTGGTGGTAGCCATTCTTCAGGTCAATTTTTTCATAGTACCTTGCACCTCCCAAACAGTCCATTAAGTCTTCCATTCTTAGCATTGGGTATCTATATCTGATAGTAATCTTGTTGATGGCTCTTGAGTCTATGCACAACCTCCATGTACCTTCTTTCTTAGGAGCTAGGACTGCTGGAACAACACAAGGACTAATACTCATCCTAATGAAACCCTTTTCTAATAATCCTTGAACCTGTCTAGATGCTTCTACATTCTGTTCAGGGGTTAACTTATAAGAATCCTTATTAGGTAGTGTGGATCTAGGGATGAGTTCAATACAGTGACTAAACTCCCTCTTTGGTGGAAAATATTCTGTACTATTGTCTGCAACTATGCCCTTATAGTTATTCAATAATTCTTGTACCTCCCTAGGACCAAAATCTCTCCTTGGTTCTCCATTCTTTGGTTTCTTTTGGTAATCCATTTTAGGTTTGAAAATGATGGAAAAACATGGTGTTTTATCCTCTTTAATAACCTTCATGAACTCCTTTTCACCTACCAACATCACACTATTAGTCACAGTTCTATCCTTGCTATCCTCTGGTAAAGGTGTCATAGTGAAACTTACACCAATCTTGACTAGGGTGTATACATTGCTCTTTCCATCATGTTGAGAATTTGTATCATATTTCCAAGGTCTCCCTAATAGGAGATGACAAGCATCCATGAATACAACTTCACATAAAATTTTATCCTTATACTCCCCAATATGAAAATCTACCCAACATTGTTCATCAACTAAGGTCTGTTGATACTTACTTAACCAAGATACTTTATATGTATTAGGATGTGGTATTCTCTTCAACCCAAGCTTTTCTATCATTTCTATAGAATCTTAATTTTTAGTTGAACTAGAATAAACAATAACTTTACACACCTTTCCATTTACCTTACAGGAGGTCTTGAAAAGATATTTTATTTGAGGTGGCTCCTTATTCATGGGCATCTTCAAGAGTGTTCTATTGAACATGATGCAATATCCTTGTTCAAGTGCTACAAGCCTTGAAGTTATGGTGTGATAAGAGTACACACTCTGATTTTCATCTTCTTGTGTCAAGTGCACCCTTCTATCTCCTCCTTGTATGTTTGTACCAATCTTTTCAAGACACCTAAAAGATTGATGTCCAACCTGGTTACAAGTGAAGCATTTACTAGTGAAAACACTAGGTCATCTTCCACCAAATATTCCCCTACTGTTTGATCTCCTACCTCTAAAAGTAACTCTTTTACTTGACTCTCCCTCTGATTCTTTACTGCTAGATTCACCTTGGTTTCTTGGATATGAACCTCTACCATTGAATCTGCCTCTACCTCTGAAATTATTTCCTCTACCTCTATTGTTTTGTTCTCCTTTCCTCTTTTGATTTTCCTCAATCCTAAGTGCCAGTTGAAAACATTTGTGTATTGATTTTGGGTTAAACAAGCTCATTTCATCTTGTATGTTGAACTTCAACCCATTAAGGTACCTTGCAAGCTTCTATTTTTCACTCTCATGGACTTTGGCCTTTAGTGTCATCTTATGAAATTATTCAGTATAACTGCTTATATCAAGGTCCTTCTATCTGAGATTTTGTAGCTTTTTTTGGAGTGTAACTTCATAGTCTTCTAGTACAAATTGTTTCTTTATTTCTGATAAAATTCTCCTCCATGATGAGATAGGATTCTTCTCTTCTTCAACCCTTTCATTTTGTAGGAAATTCCACCAACTCAAAGCTGGACCTTTCATCTTGGAATTAACAATATTAACTTTTTGATGTTCAGGGACATCATCACATTCAAAGTGATTTTCCAAAGCTTCTATCCAATACATACATTCTTCAGGGTTCATCTTCCCAAGAAACATGGGTATTGTTACCCAAATTTTTATATGCGGGATAGAAGTCATAACATCAAAAAATTTGCATAAAGAAACATCTCTTTAACATTACTGTTCAGCCAATGCAAATGAAATACATTGCTATTATATTCATATTATCAGACAATTTTTGTACTCTAAGTTTTGATGAAATTCACAATTTCAAATTTATAAACGATCATTACATTGTGCATTCATACTGAATGTATTAGACAAGTGTTCCTTCAAGGTCACATCTTGCATAATAAAACTTGGAGGACATATGCATAAAATAAAGTAAGAAGGAAGCATGATGAAGTCTAGGGTCTATGTATCGCCTTTAAGAGGTCTTCTAGTTTCTGAAGTTGTTCACCTGCATCATCTGAAGACTTTCATATCCTATTTTGTCATTGTCTGTCCTCAATCCTAGGTCTTCTGTTGTTCCTATTTCCTGCATTATCATGGTGTGAAAGAGATATTAGATCCAATTGGATCTAAGAAATACATAAAGGCCTAAAAGACACCATGCATCAGTCAAACTCCATGAACTACATATTTACTAATGATATCAATATGATGGAGAAAACCTTCTAATATGCATTTGCATTGACGAAATAATAATATCAAAAAAACATATCTTTATGGAAATCTTGTGCTATATTTGAAAGATGCAGTGAGTGTCACGAGCCCGTGCTCAAACTTCACAAATATGCATTATTAAAGAATGAAAGAATGCTAGATGTTCAATGTACAGGAAAGAGAAGACATGATCAAATATAGATTTCAAACACTATTGATATTGATATGCAGAAAGATGAGTAAGATTAAGTGTAGTCAAAAGATCACATTATGCATATGAAGATGCAGTTTTAAATAATGCATATGTAAGAGTAAAATGAAAATGATAGTGTTATTGTCATCAAAAGATTATGCATATATGGTAAATCAAGCAACAGTGCTGTTGTGAAAAATATTATGCATATACAAGTAAAGAGTGCTGTACATATATGTAAATGCTATTATTAATGCTGCTATCCATGTTTGAATGACAGTGTGTGATAAAATTCTATATGCATATGTGTAGTAGAACTATGCAAATGAAAATAGAATAGGCATGTTTAATGGTTGTATCCTCTGTTTCTTGGTGTTGCCCATGGGTAGTTCTTTTTATTGTGGACATCCAGTGATTTTTTTTCAACACAATAGCCCACTGTTATAAAAATAGCGATGGAGAATGCATGAAGAAAGCATTAAGATATACAGCTTTCCATTCAGGAATAGCATGTTTTTTACAGAGAGTAGCATGGTTCTGATAGGGGAGGACAACATGAAGATAGGTGCAGAAATTCATAGGAGACAACATACATTATGAACAAAATACATCAACATGCATAGAGCTCGTCTCTTAAAGATACAACAGACAGCTGATGACAACATTCTTGCAACCAAGCATTGGGTACAGGCAACATTTTTGAACAAAAAAGACAACATGATACACCAACACAAGATAAAGTTCAAATTTAAAGTCATAGCTGGCCTCTCTTTGTCTTAGCAAGAATACATGGAGAAATCCTTCTAATATGCATGGAGCTGTATTGAATCAAACCCATATAAAAATGGGGAACAACAAATATAGTGCATGAAGCCATGAAGCCGCGGTGACAAGCCAAAGAAGTAGCAGATGAAAGCTAAGGAACAGTTCAATAGAGATACAAATGATAGATGCCATAAAGAATGATATGGGCTCATGTTCAATAAATGAGAACCTTCAGTACTGCAAAGTAAAGGAATGAAACAACAAGTTCAACTGTTGAAATTAAAGATACAACTATAATTCATAAACTATGAGTATATCAAAAGCAACAATAGAACAAACAGTTAACAAGGAGAAACGCATGCTTATTCTTTGTATTCCATCGCAAAAGAATCAACATGGAGTTCAAATTAATTACAGTTCACTGATGAAAAAAATGGAGAAATGCCAAGTTCTATCAAAGATGCACACAAAGGAAGTAGGAGATGAAGGCTCGACTCCAACATCAGTCGAAGTTTATCACAGTCAAAGCTGAGCTCCTTCATAGTTACAGGAAGCTTAGGGTTTCATTTCCCTGAGTTTTCTCCAAGAAGATTCAAGAGAAAAAACACAAATGCCAAGGAAATGGAATAACTATTTTGGAGTTCGCCAAGCAGAGAGGGCATTCAATGCATGACAGTGCCAGCTCAAGCCTCAAAAACCAAACATGCCACCTTTCATTCTTATCCCCATTGATTCTTTCAAATGCATTGCAAGTGGATTAAGGGTCATGTTGACTTCTCCACTTTGCAATAGTTCACACTTAGATTTCTATCTAAGTTAGGAAATAAGAGTTAGGGTATAGGGGTAGTGCAATTAGTATTAAGTTTTTTATTTAATATTAATCCCTTATCTAAATTTTGGCATATTTTATTTGTAAAAGGATTAATTCCTTATATTTTTAGGCCAAAAATTTAGGAAGAGAGGCATGTTTGAGGAACTCAATGTAGTGACATTTTTTTTAGGCACGCCTTTAGGCTGAGATTAAGGAGCTTAGATTTTCAAATTGGAGGCTAGAGCTGATTATAAAATGGATTTTTTGATGATCAATTAAGGGTTTCAGATTTTGGAGAGAGGGCATTTTAGTGAACATATCATTCCTAGGTGCTTTGAAGGCCATTTTTGTAATCATCTTGTCATATTTTTGAAGAAATGAACTAGATTCTTTGACTCCCATTTTGTGTACTTATTTTTTCAATATCGAATCCTGTTTCATCTTTTCTAGCAAGTGTTAAATTGGTTATTATTTGAAGGAAGTGAATGAAATTCTGTTCCTTCTCAAGAAAATTAGTTGCCCCTAGGCCTTGCATGAGAAATGTATGTTGTTAATTCTCCAAGATGTTTGTGGTAGAACCCTAATAGCATGAGTTTGTTAACCTATATGTTGAACAAAGAATCAGATTGTTAAAGTATTCATTTGTGAGTCAGGATTGAAATTCATCTTTTTGAGAAGTCTGAATTATTCATTGGTGTATCACCCTAATCTTTTTAGTTATAGTATTCTTTTCCCTTTTTCCAATAGTTTGCAGATCAGGAAAGTGATATTCCATATTTTATAGGAACTGACCTAGAATCTGGAGATTCCTCTTCATTCATAGTCTACCCACAGCTAGGAGAGGTTTCCATTGTTGGGATAGAATTATTGTTAGCCTTAATGCGTGATGTAAGGTAACAATGTTAAGACCAAACAGTTTTTGGCATGCCCGGTGGGACACGTTCTTCAACAAACGGGTCAAATTGCATTACATCACTTGCTGGTTCTGGTGTGCTATTAGCAAGATTCAGACCTTAAAGAGGTCACATTTTGCATATTTGGTGGATCCGTGAAGGAAGGTCTACAGTTTCAAAAGGAGAAAAGCTGGTATGTTTCAAATGTTATTTTATCTTCTGATTCTAGCCTTTCAGATGAATAAATATGTCATGTTATCAAGGAGGGTATGCTTACCCAGATGGTCAGTTTCCAAGTTTTCCATCATTTCAAGAGAATCATTTTCAGTCTTATCAAGGTCAGCAATCCCAATATGATTTTCATCATTCTGCAAATGATAATGTGTCAAAAAATAGAGATACTGCAAGTATGTTGCAGAATATGCTTATGCAGATTGAGGATAATAAAAGGCAGCAAGAATCTGAATTCCAACAAGAGCTGGACAAGTAGCTAGAGGAGCATGCTTATCAAGCCCATATTCAACAACAACAAGCATTGGCTCAGCAAGATCAGGGTCATCAAAGGTATCTTGTTGAGAAATGCAAGAGAAATGAAGCCAAGATTGCAGGAGGGTTAGAAGAACAAAAGAAGGTTCATGAAGGAGTGTTGCAAGCTCAGAAGGATGCCTATGAAGAGTTGGAAGTTCAGAAGAATATTTGTGAAAAAGTGGTTCAAGACCAAAGAAATATAATAAAAGCCATGTTTGATAGAGGTAATGAATTTCATTTAGAGAAAGAAAAGGAGCTGAGAGCTCATCAAGAGTTTCATGAGAGATTTCAAGAAGAGAAAGAAAAATAATTAAGAGCTCATGAAGAGTTTCATGAGAAAGATATTTGGGATCAAAAAAAGAAGATAGAGGTCTTGGCTTCTGCAGCTGAAAAGTATAAGAAGAGCTATCAGATGCAGATTGAGAAGTGTATCCAGCTAAAATAGGAGAAGGAGACCATTGAACAGAAGGTTGCTGATCTAAAGAAGGTTCTTTCTGAGCAAGATGAGATAAAAAATATTGCAGCAAATCAAAATAATTGTGCTGATCATAAGATACTTCTCCTACAAAAGAATCAAGAAGAAGAAGAGGAAGATCAATTTTGGGATGAGATGGAGCAATTTTGCTTGCATCTTGATGACAAGCCCACACTTCTAGAAGGTACCTACAAGCTACATGAGGAGATTATTTCCAGTTAGCATAAAGAAGAGATCAATCAGACTGAAGCTTCATCCTAGGAACATGAGTCTATCAAGGAGATCTCCAAGTTCATTATCAGACAAGGCTGTCCTATCAGGCATTTGAATAGGATCGAGGCTAGCAAAGAAGGACAAGCTATGCCAGCGCCTCTGCAAGATGAAGCTGAGAATGAATCAAATCAGCTTGCTGTCCCAATTGATCAAGTAAGTAAAGTCCTATTGCTGCTTGCTGATTCTCTTTAGGATGATGGTGTTTTAGATCAACTGCTTCTAGTAAATCTGATTTTTGTCAATCTGAAAGTTTCACATCAATTGTTCACATATATCTCATATGTTCATCTCATGATAGATTTCCAAAAGCATGTGGATTATTGTGAGCTTAAAAGGATGGGAAGTTATTTTTCACAATCAGTGAACGGTTTTGTTTAACCATGGTTTGTGGCTGTTTAGGATAGGTTAGTTTAGTTTCCCAGTTTCCCTAAGTGCTGTTAAGCACAGTTAGGTTAGTTTTAGTTTTAGTTATCCAGTTTTCAGTAAGTCTTCAAGTTTGCAAGGTGTTCCAAGGTTGCCATCCAAATCTGAAAACACAAGGAAATCATTCCTCAATGATCAAGGATACATTTACAATTTGTGGTAATGGAGTTTTGCTTCACTACCACAAATCATAAACACACCCTCAATCATTGGGAAATGGTTTTCTTGTATTCACAGATTAGGTTGAGGGTTTCCATAGGTGAAAAATAGACTCAATGCCCTATGGACTGTTTTAGGCTACTGGTCCCAATGTCAAGCAGGCAGACATCCATCAAAAGTCGCCATAATTGTTACCCAAAATTTTATATGCGGGATAGAAGTCATAACATCAAAAAATTTGCATAAAGAAACATCTCTTTGACATTACTGTTAAGCCAATGCAAATGAAATACATTGCTATTACATTCATATTATCAGATAATTTTTGTACTCTAAGTTTTGATCAAACTCACAATTTTAAATTTATAAACGATCATTACATTGTGCATTCATACTGAATATATTAGACAAGTGTTCCTTCACGGTCACATCTTGCATACTGAAACTTAGAGGACATATGTAGAAAAGAAAGTAAGAAGGAAGCATGATGAAGTCTAGGGTCTATGTATTGTCTTTAAGAGGTCTTCTAGTTTCTGAAGTTGTTCATCTGCATCATCTGAAGACTTTCATATCCTGTTTTGTCTTTGTTTGTCCTCAATCCTAGGTCTTTTGTTGTTCCCGTTTCCTGCATTATCATGGTGTGAAAGAGATATTAGATCCAACTGGATCTAAGCAATACATAAAGGCCTAAAAGACACCATGCATCAGTCAAACTCCATGAACTACATATTTACTGATGATATCAATATGATGGAGAAATCCTTCTAATATGCATTTGCATTGAAAAAACAATAATATCAGAAAAATATATCTTTATGGAAATCCTGTGCTATATTTGAAAGATGCAGTGAGTGTCACGAGCCCGTGCTCAAACTTCACAAATATGCATTATTAAAGAATGAAAGAATGCTAGATGTTCAATGCACAGGAAAGAGAAGACATGATCAAATATAGATTTCAAACACTATTGATACTGATATGCAGAAAGATGAGTAAGATTAAGTGTAGTCAAAATATCACATTATGCATATGAAGATGCAGTTTTAAATAATGCATATGTAAGAGTAAAATGAAAATGACAGTGTTATTCTCATCAAAAGATTATGCATATATGGTAAATCAAGCAATAGTGATGTTGTGGAAAATATTATGCATATACAAGTAAAGAGTGTTGTACATGTAGGTAAATGCTATTATTAATGCTGTTATCCATGTTTGAATGACAGTGTGTGATAAAATTGTATATGCATATGTGCAGTAGAACTATGCAAATGAAAACATAATAGGCATGTTTAATGGTTGTATCCTCTATTTCTTGGTGTTGCCCATGGGTAGTTCTTTTTATTGTAGACATCCAGTGATTTGTTTTCAACACAATAGCCCACTGTTATAAAAATAGCGATGGAGAATGCATGAAGAAAACATTAAGATATACAACTTTCCATTCAGGAATAGCATGTTTTTTACAGAGAGTAGCATGGTTCTGATAGGGGAGGACATCATGAAGATAGGTGCAGACATTCATAGGAGACATCATACATTATGAACAACATACATCAACATGCATAGAGCTCATCTCTTAAAGATACAACAGACAGATGATGACAACATTCTTGCAACCAAGCATTGGGTACAGGCAACATTTTTGAACAAAAAAGACAACATGATACACCAACACTAGATGAAGTTCAAATTTAAAATCATAGTTGGCCTCTCTTTGTCTTAGCAAGAATACATGGAGAAATCCTTCTAATATGCATGGAGCCATATTGAATCAAACTCATATAAAAATGGGGAACAAAAAATATAGTGCATGAAGCCATGAAGCCGTGGTGACAAGCCAAAGAAGTAGCAGATGAAAGCTAAGGAACAGTTCAACAGAGATACAAATGATAGATGCCATAAATCATGATATGGGCTCATGTTCAATAAAAGAGAACTTTCAGTAATGCAAAGTAAAGGAATGAAACAACAAGTTTGAATGTTGAAAACAAAGATACAACTATAAATCATAAACTATGAGTATATCAAAAGCAAAAATAGAACAAATAGTTAACAAGGAGAAATGCATGCTTATTCTTTGTATTCCATCACAAAAGAATCAACAGGGAGTTCGAATAACTTACAGTTCACTGATGAAAAAAATGGAGGAATGCCAAGTTCTATCAAAGATGCACACAAAGGAAGTAGCAGATGAAGGCTCGACTCCAGCAGTAGTTGAAGTTTATCACAGTCAAAGCCGAGCTCCTTCATAGTTACGGGAAGCTTAGGGTTTCATTTCCCTGAGTTTTCTCCAAGAAGCTTCAAGAGAACAAACACAAATGCCAAGGAAATGGAATAACTATTTTGGAGTCCGCCAAGCAGAGAGGGTATTCAATGCATGACAGTGCCAGCTTGAGTTTCAAAAAATGAACATGCCACCTTTCATTCTTATCTCCATCAGTTCTTTCAAATGCATTGCAAGTGGATTGAGGGTCATGTCGACTTCTCCGCTTTGCAATAGTTCACACTTAGATTTCTATCTAAGTTAGGAAATAAGAGTTAGGGTATAGGGGTAGTGCAATTAGTATTAAGTTTTTTATTTAATATTCATCCCTTATCTAAATTTTGGCATATTTTATTTGTAAAAGGATCAATTCCTTATATTTTTAGGCCAAAAATTTAGGAAGAGAGGCATGTTTGAGGAACTCAATGTAGTGACATTTTTTTTAGGCACGCTTTTAGGCTGAGATTAAGGAGCTTAGATTTTCAAATTGGAGGCTAGAGCTGATTATAAAATGGATTTTTTGATGATCAATTAAGGGTTGCAGATTTTGGAGAGAGGGCATTTTAGTGAACATATCGCTCCTAGGTGCTTTGAAGGCAATTTTTGTAATCATCTTGTCAGATTTTTGAAGAAATGAACCAGATTCTTTGACTCCCATTTTGTGTACTTGTTTTTTCAATATCGAATCCTATTTCATATTTTCTAGCAAGTGTTAAATTGGTTATTATCTGAAGGAAGTGAATGAAATTCTATTCCTTCTCAAGAAAATTAGCTACCCCTAGGCCTTGCATGAGAAATGTATGTTGTTAATTCTCCAAGCTATTTGTGGTAGAACCCTGATAGCATGAGTTTGTTAACCTATATGTTAAATAGAGAATCAGATTGTTAAAGTATTCATTTGTGAGTCAGGATTGAAATTCATCTTTTTGAGAAGTCTGAATTATTCATTGGTGTATCACCCTAATCTTTTTAGTTATAGTATTCTTTTCCCTTTTTCCAATAGTTTGTAGATCAGGAAAGTGATATTCCATATTTTATAGGAACTGACCTAGAATCTGGAGATTCCTCTTCATTCATAGTCTACCCATATCTAGGAGAGGTTTCCATTGTTGGGATAGAATTGTTGTTAGCCTTAATGCCTGATGTAAGGTAGCAATTCTAAGCCCAAACATGTATATCTTCTTTCATGTCTTTTCTCCCAACTCTCTCAAGAGCTTCTAGAAATTGTGCTTGTTCTACAAGTATGCCTTTCCTTTCATTCTGCTGCATATCCTCTTATTCTTCTTCTTCAGATTCTCCTTCACCACTCTTTTCTTCAAGGAAGCTCTTCAAATTTTTGATTTCTTTCT
This sequence comes from Thuja plicata, assembly GCA_018584345.1. Lineage (NCBI taxonomy): Eukaryota > Viridiplantae > Streptophyta > Pinopsida > Cupressales > Cupressaceae > Thuja > Thuja plicata. The sequence continues at coordinate 6,213,673 of MU228403.1, forward strand.
CCATCCTTTTGTTCTTGGATACTTGCTCTCAGACAATCTTAGCCAACTCAACATTGGTTATTCTTGAGGGAACTTCTTCCCCTGGGGAGTCTTCTGTCTTGTCACCCAGCTTTGTCTCTCCCAAGGTTCTTTTAGTGGCTCTGATACCACCTAATGTAGAAAAATTCTGCAAGAAGCCACAAAGTGAACCCTAGTGCTCAAACTGTGGCAACAAGTTAAAACCAATGTTGTCCTAGAAATCCTTGTAGCCTTTTCTAGGTAGTTTTCCTAAGACAACTTTTAATTTTTTGAAGGGAATTGGAAAATAAATTATAGAATTAGGTACCATTTAGGAGGTTACAACAAACCCAAAAGTCACAGAGACCAAATCTACTCCAGCACCTCTGAACACCTGCAAGACACACATACCTAATTGGCCAAATTAGGCTTGGTTTGCAAAGTATCAAGAGATGGGTACACAGAGTTGATACAATTACCCATGAGTGTTCAACTAACCCAAAATACCCCAAAACACCAACCTAACAAGTCCCATCATATGATCCATTCATCTATTCATATATTTGCTTACTTGATTGGTCAAATACATGAGGATATTTAAGCTAGGGCTTGATCTTAAAAACCACAGACCTAACTTTGAGTTCATGAACTTCTGGAGTCCTATAGTACATGTCCCTAACTTTCATTTTCCAAGTGTTTGTGAGGATCTACTAGAGAAATTCCAAGTTAGGGATCCATATATTGCACATACCCAAAATAGGAGGATTTCTGGACTGTGCTTACAAAAACACTTCTAACTTCTATAAATCAACACTAAATTGAATGACATAAATTGAAACAAAAATTAAACTCACAACACTATAAAAATATGTAATTGGTTTTGCTTAGTGGAGCCACACAATTCCATACACACTTAGAATGCTCAGAAAACTATTCATATTCCTTCAATACTTGTCAAGCCGTACATATCTGTTACATAACTATCTTCTCTCTCTTCTCTCTCCTCTCTAGGGAGCATTTTTATAGCATCATACCATCAATGCAAATTCCCCTCTGGGAGTTGTAATTGATGGAATACCAAACAATACTATGTCAGGTCACTCAAAAATATGTTGACAACCTGATGCTCGACAATAAGCAACTTTTCTTGGCAACGAGCAACTTTGATCGACAATAATGTAACTTTGCTCAACAACATTTTGACACTTTTTGGAAATTTTGCAAAAGACAAACAAACCAAGTCCAAACACTTAGGGGGGAACCTAAACATGACATAACCTTGGACTAAGGTTCAAAAACATCCAAATAACATGATCTTTGGCGTTAATGAATTAAGGAGACCTTAAGGTTTATAAAGTACCATAAGACCCTTAACCTTACAAAGTAGACTGAGATCTTACAATAGGATGATCCAAGGAATCAATCCTTTATTCTTAAAACAAAAATTTATGCTAGAACTGAAAATGCAGAGAAAACTATCCTATCATAGAATAAGGAAAGGGTTCTCAACACCATACGATATCCCTGTTGCTATTTTCATAGAATTAGGGGTGGGGATCCCTTAGCCAAGAGATATACCCAAGCTGCTGGAGCCAGGGAGAAATGTGTCCCGACAACCCTTTTTGTTGAACCTTAATGCAGAGCAACTACTATGACACAAGAAATGGGTGTGGTTTGGGAGGGATTTTCTCCACAAATAGTTTTTATTTGATGAATTCAAGGAGTTAGACTACACATGGCTTGAATAATTCTTAAATATTATCCTCTCTTGAAAATTCTAGTCAGACGAAGGGGAAGATGAAGATCCCTAGTTTCCCATTCCCATCACCCTCTCCCTATGGCCTGCCCTTGGTGTTTTGACATGCAAAGTTTCTCTTTTTTGTTTTGTTTTGTTATACTCATACTATCATAGCACTGGTCCATTGACAGTGCCCTAGTAATAGTAGTAGTTTAGTTTTTTTGGGTTAGTAGTAAGTACTTAGCAAGTTGCAACCCTAAACCCCCTCATTTTCACTTTAAAACTTTAGAGGGACTACGACAATTGTAAATTTTTAGAACACATTAATGGAAATTTTGCAACTTCATTTCAGTTTGCCTTTTATGGATTTAACGATTTCAGTTTCATTACTTTGCACTTAGCATCTTCTTTGTTAAAATATCGATTCACCTATTCTACTTCGACTGTATCTATCCAAATAAGGGTTGCTAACTCAATGGTAGATAAAATGGAAAAATTAGCACGTGTTTCTGATAATCTTGACTTTATTTTATGATCAGAAGTAGATTTTAACTAAGGAATATTGTCTATGTCATTGCTTTCTCGATTACCATCAGAATTCCTAAATTAAGATAACCATTAATCGAAGTTGTATGAACTTTTTACCCAATTAATTATCGATATAAATATAAAGGTGTCATGTATTGAATTGAGGAAATTAAATATTTTTTTTTTATAAATTGTTACTCTATCCACCACATCGCAAAGACTTATGCAATTAACGTATATAGTGATTAATTTTTTATTAAAATTAATATTGATAATTGAATTCAATGTCAAAGTCAGAGTTAAACATTACTCAATATAATTAATTGTTAAATATTTATACAATTCTGAGTAATTAAACAATGAAATTTCAATTTTCACTGAAAACTGAAACAATTTAATTTTTAGTCTATTAAATTAAACAATTTAATTTAAGCCTATCAGTATCAAATTGCTTCAATTTTTTTTCATAATATCATATTTTGTAATGTTATTTCATAAACTAAATTTGATTTAAATCAATTATCAAAATTGAATTAAATTGCATGTCTATTATCAATATGTCGAATATAAATTTATAATTTACCAAGTTATAAAGCTAATAACCTTTTTATTATAAAGTTTAATAATTGATCATATATAATACTGTAGACACCTAGATTTAGTCAAGCAAATCAAACAGAGAATGGAGTGAGCAAATCAAGAAAAATTATGAATTAATTAAATAATCAAAGTCTTTGGATTAATTAAATCAAAATAATCAATTTGTTATGCAATTGATATTAATTAATTAATTGTATAGTTAAATAAAAATTAATTCCAACCCATTCAAGGGTGCACATGGCTAAAGAAATTGAATAAATCAATTGATTTAAATCCTTTTATTCCTGACCCATCACAAGGGAAAATCAATTTCAACCAATAGGAGTTAAGGATTGAGCTCACATGGATCAAGCCCAAAGTGAGTCTCCATCACACATCTTGGAGTTGCATCTTGACCACTCATTTTGTTCCCTTATTTGAAACCATCATTTAAATTGTCTTAACCTTTGAGACAATCAACTCAACCTAATCCTAATAACGGTTAATTCAACTCTACCCCCTACCCTTGGGAAATACTTCAAATAGAGACCATTTTGAGTGCAAAACATATAACACACATTCATGAGAAAATCATCATCACTATAGACATTTTGATTTGGAGTTCATAGCATTCAATTTGATTTAAATTTATAAATAGTGATCAATCTTGAAGCATTTTAGGATAATTTGAGCTAAGTAGGGTTAAATCACATTAAATAGCTTCAATTTCTCATTACTAGGACTTCCATTAATGGATGCTTAAGCTAAGAGCATACTATTTTCTTTCCTACACAGAGAGCCATGAGATGCTCATTGCTCATTTTGATTCAATTAGCTTAATTTTACATATTTTAAAGTTGAATTGATAGTGACATTACTAATTTCATGAAGGTATGATTTTCATATATACAAATGATGCCCACTGTGGGGATGCAAGCCTCATTTCTAACAATCTCATGATTGTTTGGTATGTTTGAGTGTGTTATTTGTAGGAATTGGCAATTTGTAGGTAAAGTGACGTGCACAAGCATAAATTCTAACGCCTTTATATAGCAAAGCAGAATGTACATAAAATCTTATATCTTCTATTTTCTATTCTCTCAGCGCATCAAATAGAACAAGTGACATGTACAAACATAAATATCAATGCCTTTACACAGTGAAGCAACACATGCAAAAACTCTTAAGTCTTTTATCTTACATTCTCTCAACGCCTCTGAAAATAAAGCAGCACATCGCAGATAAAGTTTGACGCATTTGCACAGAAAAGTGGTGCACACCAGGATTTTTCTAATGCTTACTCAGCTATCTTTAAGCGCATTTGATTCTATTTTAACACTTTTCAGCTATTAAGTAGCACTTTGTAACTTGTAAAGCAGCGCTTAGAATTACTTAAAGTAGTGCGTAAACAACATTAAAGCAACGCTCTGTCACTTTTAAAATAGTGCGTGCTACTGTGTTTGAAATTTTTACAAATTTTTAAAAGCCAAAAAATTAATGAAAATTATTTGTCAATTTACAGATGCCAAAGCATAGGAAGGTGAAGAAGCCTGCACTTGGAATTCACACGGAGGAGAGAGATATCAAGAGGTTGTTAAGGTTTGACAAACAAATCCATGATGCAAATATTTTGGAAAATTTAAATGAAGATGCAAAGCTTTATGATCATTATGTCAAAATTGTAAAGGCTTACAAATCCAGGTATATTTCATTAAATTGAGTCAATTCACCTTAAAATATTTGAAATAACATTAAATTTAGGTGAATTTGAGCTTTGTCTTTTGGATTTAGTTTTTCCTCATTTTGTGTGAGTTGTATTGGACTAACTTGTTGGAGGAGAGGATGCAAAGGAGCTGGAAAGATTGCCACTAGGTGAGTGCAAAATTAAAAAAATAATAAAAAAGTGCCTAGCCTAGCTAGCTTAAAAAAAGGTAAGATCTAAAACCGTTTGCATTTGATTTAATTGTGGCAAGTCAAAGTTAAAATCTAGCATAATTAGCAAAGGGACTTCAAGTCACGAGTTAAAGCATCTTGTATGCCAAATTTGAGATGTAAAGAACCTAGGGAAATGAACAAACACTAAATTTGAAACCTTGTTGTTTGTGGAAGAGAAGTGCTAGGTATACGCTCTTCACTCTTTGAGTGAATCAAAAAGCCATACACACTTAGAATCCCTTAGTTTAAGAGGTGGTAATTGAACCTTTTTATCTATTGTGTTTGGAATTGGAGAAGTAGTAGGATATGATTTTCACCTTTTAGGTGAATCAATTTCCCAAACCTACATATCCATTTCATTTCTTTCTTTCTAATGAACATGTTAGATCTTTAGTGGGCTTTCCTCCCAATATTTTATTTTTCAAGGATGGTGAGAGGAAACAAACCAAGTGGGATACAACCATTTTAGCCATGGTAATCTAACCCACTATAAAATAAAATGCAATTATCCTTAATGGGGTGAGTGACGAAAGGAATTGAGAATCAAACCTCCTCTAGCAATCCTTTGGGATTCTACAAAATTGTGTTTTTATGCGCGTGGGAGGTATCTATAATGGGGGATGAAACTCAAATTTTTTTGGAAATAATCTTAACTAAAACCTGGTTAAATTAGCAATGCATACCTTTTAGAGCCATTTACAAGCCAAATTTGTCCATAGGTAGATTGCTTGGAAGACTTTCTTATTAATGACCCGTGGAAATGATTGAGAACATATACTTTGTGTGTAGAATAAAAGGGTAAAAAAAAAGATTTGTTATGTGTGTTGTGGTTGATTATTTATATTGCAAAAAGACAAAATTCATCCAGATTTGATCACGCATTAAAATTTTTAAAAATTAGTCAAACGATGATCCAAAACAATGACATATTCTAGTTCCGAAGGCCTTTTAGCACATACAAACAGAGAAGTGGTGCATTTCACATGTTAAGTGATGCATGTATACATACATTTACTACTTATTATTAGAGAAGAAATTCATATAAACATATATTTACCACTTATGAACCAAGAAGTAGCGCATGCAACCTTGTTTTGATGCTTATCAACTATCAAGTAGCTCGCCTAAATAGCCAACCAATGCGTTCTTATTTTCCAGTGAGCATGTACAACCAATTAAATTAGTGCATAAAAGATTTTAAGTAGCGCATAACATGATTGAGACTCTCAAACAATGAGTATCTCACAGGGTTTTTGGAAATTTTTAAAATCATAATTGGATACCCTTTTCAGAGTACTTTCTGTCCAGTCTATCAGACTAATCAAATCCAATCACATTTAAGTAGTTCAAATTTTTTCAAAGGGATTGATCAAAAGGGTGAGTAAAGGATATTCAATCCATTCTAATGCCTACTTTTATAATATCTCACTACATCAAGGCAACCTTATAAGTAGACAAAACTTATCTTAGGCAAGAATTTCCCTTTCCAAGAGAAACACTAGCTTCCACACAATAATCTTTAAAAACTGAAAATTAAGTAGAACCAAGCACGATGATATTTCCCTTTGGACATATGGATCTCAACCTCATCAATCATGTTAATAATGACAAAAATAATAATCAAAATGGTGGAAATAAGGACGTGACCAACAATGGAAACAATGGGGGAGGGAATGATCTTAATAATGGAGGAATTGAGATGAATAATGGAGGAAATAGGGACCCTCAATATGAGGAGGCCACCAAAGAGAGAGTGAATGAAGTGACACAAAGAAATTTCTTTATGAAAATCATGGAGAAATATTAGAGAGAGATAGGGAGAAGTATTCTTTGACCTAGCCCATGCAGGGGTAAAACTCCCCCGTGATTATGATATGACTAACCTAAAGAAGAAGGAAGAGGATGAAAACCAATTGCAATCATGAATAAACAAATAAAACTTTTCCAAATGAAATTGGACAATATGAATAAAATTGCGGCTGCAAAACCATCCTCAATCAAATCTATATGCCCATTTCCTTTTGATAAGACTTTAATTATGGTACCATTTCCTCCAAATTCAATGTTTCCTAAATATGATAAATACATGGGGGTATCCGACCCACAAGACCATTTGAGAGAATTTTGTGCATTAAGCTTGGAGCTTATGCATGATACCACTTATTTAATGTGACTATTTCCAAGAAGCCTTGGAGGACCCACGATGGAATGGTTATCAAAATTACCCTCAAATGTACGAACATTTGAAGAGTTGGCATCAAAGTTTGTGAATCACTACTCATACAACATCAAACATGAGGTCACAATGATAAATTCATGCAGCATTAAAAAAGGAGGGAGAAGCATTTATAGTCTTCTTTCAAAGGTGGAGGATGGTATTTAATCGATATCCTAGAAGTATGCTCAAAAAAGAGAAAATGGATATCTTCCTAAATAGTTTGAACACAATCATGAACTATCGGTTACAACTCCAATGCCCAACTAACTTTGAGAAGATCATTGAGAATGGAATCACCATAGAGGAAGTTTTGTTGAAGAGTGGAAAGATCAATATTTTTAAGGAAAACAAGAGTTTTCCTAATAACCACAATAATTCCAACAACAACAATCGGACTTCAAACAATAAAAATCACTTTTGGGTTCAAGAACACTAAAAAGGGCCTTGTCAATGATGGAGTTGTCAAGGAAAATAATTTAGAAGATACTCCTTTAAATCTCACAATATCTTCTAAATAAGAAAATAATGTAAATAAAACAGTGAAGGTCCCATTCAATAAAAACAACAACTTTCCAAACAAACAAGAAGCTAGCAAAGAAAAACCGTTCTTTAGCCCATCACCAAGAAGGAAGTTCACACCCTTGGGTGAACCACTTTAGATTTATTTAAGGAACCTCATTTATAATAAGATCATTGTCCTACCAAAGTCAAGGCCTTATGAAACACAAGTTAAACCCTCATAGTGGAACAATGCTCATATTTGTGAGTATCATCGAAACAAAGGGCACAAGACAAATGAATGCATAAGATTAAAACATGAGGTGAAAGATTTGATAGATAATTGGATAATAAAGGTGGAAGGGCCTCAAAACAATGAAGATCATGTGGCCTTTGAAACTACTTTCTTCAATCATGAGAAAGGGGAATCTTCAAATAGAAATAAAAATAACAAAAGAGGAAATGACAAAGTTAATTTTGCACATAGGTATGTTAATGTAACCAAATCCTTATAAGAATATGAAAATACTATCAATGTTGTTGTTGTAAAAGATCAAACATCAAAGGAAACCTCTAATTTTGTTACTAGGGGGAGAGCATCAAAGATAACCTTACAAGGAACTACCCCTAAGACTATTTGTCCTAATCAACCATCTTCTTCTCAAAGGCAATACAATTTCGTGGATCAATTGAAAAAGACTCCATCCCAAATTTAAACCCTTGAATTATTAAATCTCTCACAAAATAATAGGGAGATATTAGAAAAGGCTCTTGTGGAGACTACCATTCCTGACAACCTAGATATGAATATATTTCAAAATATGGTGGGTCATCTCATTGCACCTCATTGTTTGTCTTTTTCTGAACAAGATGACATGTCCATTAATCATCCCCAAAATATTTCATTGCATATAGAGGTGTTGATACATAAACACCGTGTCAAAATAGTCCGTATTGATGGGGGAGCTATTCTAAACATTTGCACTTTGAGTCTAGTCAAAGCCCTAGGATTTTCTGAAGGTGTCATAGATCCAAAGAAGAAGATCACCATTAAGACCTATAATGATGAAGAAAGGTATTCTAAAGGAATGGTGGTTTTTACCATTCAAGTGGGGAAAATAAAAAAATATAGCATTTTCCAAGTTCTTGACATGAAATTAACTTACACCTTGCTAGGGAGACCATGGATTTATGAAATGCAAATGGTACCTTCAACATACCATCAATGTATCAAATTTACATACATGGAAGAATAAATTACTATAAGCGGAGATGTGAACCCATTCCAATATTACAATATTGTTAAACTCATGAATGAGGCATTAATCCCACACAATAGTGAAGGTCTACCCCAATTTCTCCTAGTGAAGAAAAGCAAGAAGAGGGTCCTAGATCAACTTTTGTGACCAACTCAAATCAGGACAAAACTAACTCGTCTACATCAACTAAGGGTAAAGAGAAAGTTATATTTGTAGATGAAAGTAATAGGAGTGCTAAGTTAAGTGTTTCAAATCAAGAGGAGGAGGTTCAAACCCCTCCATTATCAAAAAAAGGATGAGTTGATGAAGAAATTTGAGAAACAATGCAAAATCCATCAAAAGGGTGTCGGGGAATATTCTTTGTTATTTTTTGATTTACTTGATGACATGTAACAAATTGAATGTTTTAAGATGTTAAGTTGATCACCGAAATGCAGAAAGATAATGCAAGACATTAAATGAGTTAATGGATTGTATTTTCATTGATGTCAACTTGATATAATCTAATCAATTATAATCAAAGTGTCAAAGACTTTAGAGAATCAGAGAGATAAATATTATTCTTTTAGTAATGTATAAAAGACAAGCATTCACTTAGTGACTTCAAACACTGACGGCTAGTGGAACCCGATGGACAAAGATAACCAAAAGTTAAGTCACAGTGATACCCAAGCAAAGGAACCGATGAGCATTACCAAAGAACATAATCACAAGCATTACTGACGGCCAGAATTACAGTGTTAACTGACGAGAAGAACTTTGCAGTGAAGCCCGAAGAATAGACAACCCCGATGGACAGACAACACCGATGGAGTATCCTGAGGAGAACTAAAGTGTTGACCAAAGCTATCAAAGAGTTAAAACACCGAAGTTAACTAGAGTTCAGAAACAACAGAATATCTAGCTGGCAGAGCTAAAGATAGACTTAAGTAGTTATTATCATGGTTTTAATCTACAAGATAAAGCCAGAGATAAGTAAAAGATGAAAAGCTATTTTATCCAGTTGGAAAGAAGATCTCTACAAGATAAAACATGAGTTATGCTTTAAATCAAGATTGGATAAGATTGCGAATCACGCCAAGAAAAAGAAAATCAAGAAGAGAGAAACAATGATATCATGTCTATAAAGAGACAAATTAATTCATTATGAATTAAGGGGAGTGAATGAAAAATAGGATGCTAAAGAGAAACTAATGAAGAACAACTTCATACAGTCCTAATTAATAAAGCTGAGGAAAGAGCTAAATATTTTTGTAGACACCGAGAAACAAAGCACAACATCACCAAGCAAAACAAAAGTGGAGCAAAGGCATTGAAAAGATATACTGATCATAATGGTTTAATGAGCATATAATATATCTAAAAATCAACAAGTATAAGATGTATATGTGATCGTATCATTTACTGTTTCATTTTAACCATTGATTTAGAAAGTCTCTTAACCGATCAGGTTTTAAAGATCCTTTCTATATTGAGATACATCCCAAGGAGTATCAAAAAGTTTGATCACGAAGATAGCATGAGATGCCAGATACCATTTGACAAAGCAGGGTTTGGTCATAGAAGGTAGCATAGAGATTCCTGATATCAAGTGACAAACTAATATTTTAAATCCTCTAACAAGGTCACACCTAACAGTGTGTTTGTAACCTTTAATAGGGTTGGCTCTTCACCGAGCTCACTTTAGAAGAGTGAAAATTTTGGGTTACCGGTCCCAAGTGGGTTTTCCCTTAACATGGTTTCCACATTAAAAATCCATGTGTCAATGTGTTTATGAGTCATTACTTTAGTGTTTTGCATTACACATAGCTAATTTGGATTGATTGGTATACTCTAAGTAATTTACTATTTTTTCAGTAAATGAAAGACTGCTATTCAGTAAACATTAAGAATAAGGTCTAAAAGATAACTCAGAGCAATAGTTATTTAATAAGTATATTTGAAGGCATTCATCTTGTAGGACCGAAGATAACTTGAGGCTTAATATTGTGGTACTAAGTTTTTGGGTTGATTAATTGGAATATTTTTGAGGCCACTGATTCACCCCCTCTTAGTTATTTCTAACAATTAGTATTAGAGCTTGTGTGCTTAGAAAGGGATTTTTACAGCTCAAGAAAAAGATCACAAGATGAACAAACAAGATGTGCCCAAGTTGAATAAAGACAAATTTGCATCATGGAAAAGTAGAATAAGAATCCACCTATTAGGTATTGGTAATGATGTTGCTCAACACCTTGATACTGAATATGTCTTGCCTACAGGACCTCATACTCTTGAGCAATTGAGAGAAAAGCATGAGCATAATTGCATGATGATAGAACTTTCCCCATCACTCTTCGATGTTGAGTTTGAAGATGTCAAAACATGCACCTCTGCAAAGAAAATGTGGGATAAGTTGAGTTGGTACATGGAGAAGATTCTAATGTACTAAGAGCAAAGGAAGAAAGCCTAAGAGGGAGGTTTAATGACCTAAGGATGAAAGAAGGAGAAAATATCACTCAGTATAGCTATAAAATTGAAGAGGTAGTCAATGCTATCCTAGGATTTAGAGGTGTACTTGAAGAGGAGACAGTGGTAAGTAAAATCTTAAGAACCTTACTACTTGTATATGCTATTAGAGTTTCTGCTATACAAGAGATGAGAGCAGTTGAAAACAATACAATTACTCTAGATAGTCTAACTGGTAGACTAATTTCATTTGAGATGAATAACTTTGATAATAGTGTCTTACCATCTATAGAGTATGCATTCAAATGTTCTTTAAAAATAAGTAAGTCAAGTCATAGATACACTATTAGAAATGATAATGAAAGTGATAATGAGGATCAAGGAATTAATGAGATTGAAGCACTAATGGCAAGAAGATTGCAGATAGGTAAAGGTAGATACAAAGGTAAATTACCACTTGTATGTTTCTATTGTAAAGAGGTTGGACGCTTTGCTAAAAGATGTACTAACATAATAAAATATGACATAAGTAATGACAAAACATATGAAAAGAAGTTTGACCGAGGTGATAATAGAGATTACCGAAGCAACTGACAATCTAAAAGAAGAGATACCTGAGACTACAAGGACAAAGGAAAGAAAGCTTGTTACCTAGATAAGAACAAAGCTGATGATACTGACACCAAATCTAAAGAATACACTGAGATGGTATTTATAGCCATGAAGGTTGATTCAGACGAAGAAGAAGAAAGGTATGTAGAAACTGCACTCATATCTAAGGTCAGTAAGAATGATGTTTGGATCATAGATAGAGGCTGCACTCACCACATGACCGGTGATAAGCAAAAGTTTGGAACTTTTGAATACTATAATGGTGGTTCAATAAGAATGGGTAATGACACACCTTGTCCATTTGAAGGTAAAGGAACCATAATGTTGAATAACCTGATCAAATGTGAAAATGCTTACTGCGTAAAAGGACTAAATTTTTTTCTATTAAGTGTATCACAGCTGAGAAATACAGGTCACCGAGTAGCATTTGAGAATAAGAAGGCAAAGATCTTTAATGAATCAGGAAGGTTGATCAAAACTGGTGAGCAGACAAAAGGTAACCTTTTCTATCTTGATGACATTAACACCACTTGTTTCATGGCTAGAAATAAAGGCATATGGTTGTGGCAAAAAATATTGTGTCATGTGAATTTTGACAACATGATAAAGATAAGAGATAAAAGGAATGTCAGAGGCTTATCGAGCATGTCAAAGCCCGAGCATATCATGTGCAAGAATTGTAAAGAAGGTAAGATGACAAAGTCTATTTTCAAGAGTAAAGCCCATACATCTAATGCAATTCTAGAATTAGTCCATACTGATCTATGTGGACCCATGAGGACAAAGAGTTACTATGGAGATAGGTATTTCATTCTCTTTGTTGGTGACTATTCTAGAATGATGACAGTTATTTTCTTAAAAGATAACTCATAAGAATTCAAGATGTTTAAATGGTATAAGGCTATGGTAAAAAAACAAAGTGATAAGAAATTAATATTCTTAAGGTCAGATAGAGGAGGGGAATTTATTTTAGATGAATTCAGTAATTTCTGTAATGAGCATGGAATTAAAAGACAAGTTTCTACACCGAGAACACCACAACAAAATGGAATCGCTGAAAGGAGAAATAGATCAATGGTTGACTTTTCAAGAACATTGATGATTGAGAAAAGTATCACTTAAAGTTTTTGGAGAGAAGCTTTCAGTACTGTTGTCTACACATTAAACGGAGTACAATTAAAGGACACAAAGAAGACACCCTACGAGCTTTGGTATGGTTACACACCCAATGTAAGTTACTTCAGAATCTTTGGTAGTCAATGTTATATTTTGAAGGATGATAGAAATGGAAATCTTGACTCAAAAAGTGATGAAGGTATCTTTCTAGGGTATTCCACCAAAAGAAAGGCTTATAAGTGTCTTAACAAGTCATCTAACAAGATCATTGAAAGTGCAAATGTAAAGATAGATGAATTTGCAGAAAAGAATGATAAGGAAAGCAGAAAAGAGCCAGAGGACTACAACATGATTTTTTATACTGAAGAACTTGACACTCTACCTGAGAAAAAGTGTATCGCTCCCAAGAAAAAAAACATTGCACTTAAGCATCAGGCTCCAATTACTAAAAATCGAGATAATACTGAAGATGATGTGCCAAGCAATGGAGATCAGAACGAAGGTCAAGAAGATGACCAGAATGATAGACAAAGAGTTGAACTAAAACTTGCCAAGTATGTCAGAAGACATCATCCATAGAATCAGATCTATTATGCCCTGCATACCCATCCCTACATTTTGCAGGCAAAATGTTGGGTCCCCCTTTCTGCTTTTTGGCTCTTGCCTTGTTTTCTTTGTTTTCCCTCTGGGCTTTTCTTCTGCAAGGGTGTCTTTGTTTTTATTTTGCCTTCTTGTGTCTCTGGGACCAATCCCCGGAGTTTGTTTGTCTCTTCTAGAGCCAGATTCTGGACTCCAGGATTCTCTGACATTACGTCTTCTTTTGCAAAAAGATATGGTTGCATGGAATCCCCGGGCCCAGAGTCTGGAGGTTTTCAAGGTTCAGGGTTTGTGGAAGGAACACAATGCATTTTTTAAACCTTAAGGGTATAAATAGAAGTTACCTGTCATTTTCACATTTATCGCGATTAGACACTTAGAGCATTCAGAGTGATTAAGGCGATTAAACAAGCTTGTGCTCCCGGTGTTTAGTGGAAATTTATCAGTAGTTTACAGTGTGTGCTCACGGTGGTTTTGAAGGTTAGCTTGTTGCAGAATGTTTCAATGTTCATCCTTCCTACATATCTCACATTCCAGGTAAGCCTTCGACTTTCGCTCTCTAGTTCCTGGTTTTCCGGTTCTTGTTTTCCTTTTTGGGTTTTGTTTTCTTTCTATTTCTTGTTTGTTTCTAGTTTTGTTTGTGGTTTTCATTTTTGGTTCCTTTTTGGGTCACCTCTCATTGGTGGGTTGGAACTAGCAGAGGGTTGTCCACCCTCTATGCAGTTGTAGTTTAGGCTGGTTTCTTGTGTGCTGTACATTTCTGTAGCTCTTTTGTATATTATATAAATGTCTGTAAATTATGTATATATGTTTCAGCCCTTAGCCCTCTATATTTTGCTATATTTTTGGTGTATATCCTTTCGATATCATGTTGATCTCACCACACCCTTGTCCATGTTTACCCAAACTCGTGAGCTCACCTTCTCGATAGAATACCACCTGGTTCAGGCTAGGCTCCTTGCTGGTTTGAACCATGGTGGTTTTATCTCTCCTTTGTCGAGGTCAACCTTAAATGACAAATTAATTTCCCATGCACGCATTCAAGTCTAGCCAAGTGGCTTCTACTTCATGCATGTTCAGATAGTTATCGATGTTATTGCCATAACTCCTATTTACTGCATGGCCATGTGACACCCACGTCAGCCTAGTATGGCTTGTCTTCCAACCATGTCACCCAATGGATAGTTTTTCAGACTACAGGTCCTTTGTCCTCATTCAGCCCCTATCCCACTTCCATAATATGTGTAGGAATCCCTTGGGTCCCGGATAATGGTCAAGCCTCCTAGGTCTTCATTATATGTATATCTCTTCTGAGATTTAATGTGAACTAACTCTTTCAGGTGAAGACGCTATATGATGGTAAGATCTCCGGAGCCCAGAGTAATGTTTTGTCTTGTATAAATTCTGACGGTCATCTTGCCTTGTAGGTTGCCAGCATGGAATTCATTAATCACGTTAGAGGCATCCGCATCTTATCCACCTTGGAGTCCAGATCTCCCCACCATGGTAGTCACCAGGGCAGCCATCAGGACTAAGATCGAGAAGGCCCTGGAAAATCTCCCACTAACCATGAAGTACTTGAGGGGAGACACCATCATGGGATCAAAGATTGATTCTAAGGTTCAGTTGATTACCGACACCAGCATTGGAATGTGGGAAGAAATGCAGGCCCTGGTAAAAATGATATATATCTAACAAACGGCCGAAGACCCATTAGCCATCAATGTTGGCAATTCTAGGATTCTTAAATTTGCTTGCTTCCCATGCTCCATGCAAGCCCTGGAACTTATTCTTACTCTGGCCGCACACTACAATTCATCTATCTGAGTCATCATGCTCGCTGCCCCAGTCCCTACTGAATATCCAACCCCCATAGTGTCTTTGGATGTCGCAACCTTTCATGTAGGTTTGGGGATTCCCCAGTTTGATGGAGAAACCATCATCACCTGGTCCTTGGCCTTGGTAGAATTTATGGAACTGGAACACATGGCCCGACAGTATCTGAACAACAATTGGCTTAAAGTGCCAAAGAAAGACTCCAAAAGGATGAAGTTGGAGATCCCCCAGATAGAATTCAAGGAAATTATACAGATGGGGATCATAACACTATGTAGGATCTTTGGACAACCCCATGCCCAGGAATTCTCAGCATGGATGTACTACTTCTTGCTCAGCATCTCTTCTGGCGAGCAATACTTTGATTGGGCCACCATCATCTCAAATCACGTGGACTCCCAATTCCTCAAAGTTACAAAGACCTCTAAATTTTACATGATGTCCTATTTTCTCTAGGCTCTGGTACAATAATGCCCCATCACAAATGGTCTACTCACTGCAGGTGCACTTGGGATCGGCCTGGGCTAGAGCGCTCCCTGGGATTATTTCCCACAATTCCAATGGGAGGCTAGTTTCCTTAGCTTCTGTCGAGTAAATGATGCCTTCATTTACTACAACCTCCTCACACCTACCCAGAATGCCAGATACCGCCTCTCTAAGGAGGTAATGGATTTGGTCAGAAGTTATGGCCACTATTACATTCAGTTTTAGAAGCACATCTATATTCGGGTGACTGGCTTCTCTGGGAAACCATTTCTGTTGCCCAAGCATTGTGGGAACAAAATAATTCTTTTAGAATATTGCTGGCAGATCCTAGAGATACACACCCTCTTCATGGTGAAGAAGGTAACAAATTTTCCATCCCCAATCACCTGTGGGAACTATTCTTGTAGTCTGGCCGTGGCTAAGGAGGCAGACATCGAGCTTAAAAGTTTGGGCTTAACAAAATTCTATCTGGCGTGGAAGGACTTTGATCTGCTAGGAAAAATAGCAATGACACTTCCCTGAGTATCAAAGCCCCATGCATTTCACATGGAGGATTTTTGGGAAGATTTCTAGGATGACTTTGAAGTTCGGAGCCGACACTTTGTCTGGATGACAATGGGGATGATGGAGAGGCTGAAGCTTTGAAATTTCTCGGATGACTTCTCGGACACTGGGTCCACTATGGACCCACAATATAAAGAAAAGGGAGTAGACAAAATGGATCTCCCTCTAGTCAACTAGAATACCCAGGAAGGTCCAATAATTGAGGACCTTACCCACGGCATGGTCGAACACAGCCACACATATTTCAAGAAGGCATGCCCAAGAAGCACATGTAAAGTTGGCCCATTCGAGTGGGGCTCAAATTATGGGGCCGAAACCTCCTCACAAGGTGAGGAAAGAGGAAAGAAGAAGGTGGGCATCCCTCCCTAAGTCTCATCTGCAGCCCCCATAAGGGAGAAAATACAACAGACACTGGCAGTCTCCCAGCAAATGAAAGATAAGTTAATCACATGGTTGGCCACTCCGGTACTTATGACCAAACCCATTCGTCCTCCCTCTTCCCATTCATTAGCAGCATTGACGGTCTGAGCTATAGGGACCAGGAAGGAGGAGGAGCGGGAAGCTATGATAGATGCAGGGCCCCCTTTGGTAACTAGGAGAAAGAAAAAGAAGACCAATCCTCGGCCAAAGGTGGAGCCTGAACTTGGGATGCCAAGCATCCAAGAAATACAAATTGTTTCTTCCAAATCACCAAAACTGGACACAAGACCTGAGGATATCCTGGAGACCTCCCCTCCACATGAATTTGATGACATATTTAGGACTGATGAATTTGGGAATCTGTAGGGAGATATCACGAAGTTGGCGGAAGAAATCACTGCGCAAGAGGAGAAAGTCCTAGAACAAGAAGTTGCCCAAGAGAAGGAGGCCCAGGTAGAAAAAGAAAAGGAACAAGAATAGGTAGACATCTCTGACATCCCAGAGATACAGGTTGTGGGGACTGCAGAGATCAGGAAAGCATAGGGCGGGCAATTGGCATCAGTTGGGGAAACCAGACCTGCGGGATCAACCGTAACCCCAACTACCATATTCCAAATGCTGCCTCCAAGGATAATGTTTTGTGAGGTAATTACAGTGGCCCAAATGTTGAATCTTGGCCCAATACCTCCAACACCCCTAGAGAATACACCAATTGAAGAAAACACTCTGGTAGAGGGAGCTAAAAAAGAACAGTAGCAAGGTGGAGAACAGAACCCTGGAGAAATGGATGTTGATCCCAATGCTGCTAAGGATGTGAACACTGGGGAAAAGTGTTAGGAATATGGTGTCTCAACCTTGGATAATTCCTATTCTTATTATTTGTTTTGTAAAATGTATTTCTTGCAAATAATGTTGATGTGTCGGCATCTTGAATTGTGTGTAAGGAGATCATGGCTAA
>MU228403.1:6236614-6256069 GCA_018584345.1 Thuja plicata
TTTTCTGTATGCATGGTATGTGGTTGCAATATCTTTGTTAAAGTAGTTAATGAATCTGTAATTGTAAGGATTGAAAAGAATTTGCACAATACTTTCCTATAGAGATTAGCGTAGGAAGCTATTTCCGCACCTAAGTTTCCTTACAAAAAGGACACAAGTACCATTGAGGTAAATATTTCTAGTGATCCTGAGGATATAGGGAAGGAGTCAACTACGGCTAAGAATATCAGGGGGACACAAAAAAACCCCAAAGGGGAACAACAAGAACAAATTCTGGCTGCAAGGCCACCCCTACCACCACAATGGTTGGTAGAGTCTCAAAAGAGAAAGGCCCTAGTAACATCCAAGGCCCATCTCTCCTTGGCAAAGGTGATGGTACAGGCACAAAATCCTCCCAAGGCCAAGAAAGCTCAGACAGTCCATACTCTTTGGACTGGGCTGGGTGGAGATATGGTTGCGGTGATTGCAACACCTTCCCCAGACGCAGACAAAGCAATGAAAAAGGCCGATGAATACACCATCACCAAAATATCTCTAGGGAAGAGAGGGAAATAGAGCAAACTAGACCTGTTAAAAGGAGCGGCCAAGGTGGTAGAGGCCCGCTATGAAAAGGAGGCCCAAAACTTCAGGGAAAAAAAGGAAAAGAATGCAAACCTCATGGGGCTATTGATGGAGCTTGTGCAACCTATTACTACCATTTCCCTAGAAGTCTCCACATCTAGGACACTGCTCCCTCAGGGTGACATAGATTTATTACGGGCTATGAAGAGAAAGGCCCAGGCAGTTGATGAATGGATTATGGAACAGGTGGGAAATGTCCGACGTTTCTTAGTATCCACACTCCTGGACTTATATGCGGCCAAAAATACCCTACATCAGGCCAAAACTATTGTCTCCATCTGGGAGGGAGACATTGAAAAGTATAAAGCATGGAAGGTTGAGTTGGCAGAGCTCATTGGTATCAGAGAAGAAGTTGTCTCTGAGGCTAGAATTTCGGGAGAGGAGTCTTTTGACTTTGTCCAGACCTAGCACTCTAGACTTGACCTCACATTAGAGGTAATCAAGAAACTGGTAGGGGCCCTGCGTGACAAAGTCCAAGAAGTTAAATATTATTTTAATTTGTATAAGTCATTCATTTCAAAGGTCTCTGGAGTTGATCTTTTTAGTACTGAAACATGTACTCCGAAGGAATACATCATGGGAAAATTTGATGAGCTAATGGAATCTTGGTATCAATCCCTAGAGGGGAAAAGATGGAGCAAAAGTGGCATGGCTAACTTGCATGGTGCTCCAAGGTCACAATGCGGCAAAGATGGCCACAAAATTTAAAGAAAATGTTCCGTATCTCGGCGAGTAGGTGGAGGTGGCCAAGTACCGCCGAGCCGGCCTCAAAGATATTGATAAGGATAGAATCGCCTGGCTCCTAGAAACCTTCAATGATACTAAGGAACAATAAAATCCTCCAGGTTCTGGGGATGATCATAGGAAGATGTATTTTGTATTTATTCATTCTTTGGGAGTGCAAGTTTCCGAATCCTAGAGTTATAGATCCCATTATTTTGTACTCCCTTCGATGACCAGTGTCCTAATTACCGAAGCCAACCGGTCACTTTCAAAGCAGTTAATAAGGATGTCAGAGGGTGGGTAACTCCAGCGGTGCACATCGACTCAACAAGATGGTTCTGATGGGTGGTCTTCCCAAGGCCCTGCTCTAGCATAACACCTGGCACATTGAATATTGGGAGCTGCTTTTCCATTGATGAGGTATGTAGCCTCAATCCTTAGGGGATCAAATTTCTTCTTTTCTCCCTTTGGCTCTCTTCTCAAGGCCGATTCTTCCACTCTTCCATTCTTGTCTTATTCTTTTGACATGTTAGACCTTTTCTGTCTTGAGGTCTTTGTAATGTGGTGTAGGTAGTACCGACCGCTAGAAATTGAATTATATTGTTTAAAGATAAAGTAAGTTAGGTTAGTTTTAGGGCAAGCTTGTGTATAAATAATAAGTCTGACCTCATTCCAAGGGTCGGTGAAATTGATGATTTTGCAGTCCATAGCTATAGCACTTTCAATTTTTCAGTTCTTAGTTGCAGAGCTCAATGCTCCTTATTTGTTAGAAGCTCTCAGTAGTTAGACGCTCCCTTGGAGCCACCATTATTATACGCACCAGTGCTAGCTGGAAACATGTTAATGAAAAAGGAAGGATTCTCTCAATGATGTTGTTAGCATTATGATCTCTGGATTAATGTTCTTTTTGTGTTGTATGTTCCTTATGTCCCTTGCTCTAATGTTTTAAGTAGATTAATGACCTTATTTTCCCTCGCTATTGGATAAGTATGAACTGATGGTTCTATGTTTATTCGGTATTTAGTGTAGCATGTTAGAGCATGGTTGATGTTTTGAATGTTTGGCATAAACTATAAGTAGATGAAATACTTCTAACCCTAACATATCTTTTGAAGTTATTTGGTAACTAAAGAATGCTTGCAAGAAACCTAACTTACCTAAATCCTTGGAGTAGATGAGCCGAGATAACCAGCTATCTTGCTGAACAAAACAGTCACACTCCCAACTGAGCACCCCGCACTGTTGAGACTCAACTCTCACATGCTTGAAGGTCTGGAGAATCTCATTTCTCTAGATAACCTTTACAAGCAAAGTTGGTCGGTACCCCGGTACCCAGTGACAACTTACATATGTTGGTGGACCTGGTCACAAAGTCCCATCAACGAGATCATAGGAGACAAGAAGGCTGGAATGAGAACATGAAGTAAGTCACTAAACACTAGATGTTTACTTTGTGATTTTGAGCCTAAATCTATTAAAACTGCATTTGAGAATGAGGAATAGGTCAGTGCTATGAATGAATAAATAGAACATATTGAGAAGAACAATACATGGACACTAGTACTAAGACCTAATGACAAGAATGTCATCAGTACCAAATGGATATTCTGAAACAAGCTGAATGAGAATGGAGAAGTCACAAGAAACAACGTAAGATTAGTATGCAAGGGGTATGCACAAGAAGAAGGTATTGATTATGGAGAAAATTTTTCACCCATTGCTAGACTAGGAGTAAGAATCTTACTTGCTTATGCTGCATTCAAAGGATTCAAGGTATACCAGATGGATGTCAAATCTACATTCCTAAATACTGGAAGAAGAAGTATACATTGAACAACCAGAAGGGTTTGTAGATCAAGACAAAAGGAACATGGTATGTAGACTACATAAAGCCTTGTATGGATTGAATTTGTAAGAACAAGTGAAAATAGAAATTTGTACTTAAAATAAGATACCGATGGTAATATTCTGATTGCTGAAATATTTGTTGATGATATCATTTTTGGGGGAAATGAAATGTTATGCAAATCCTTTGCAAAATAAATGAGAAAAGAATTGGAAATGTCTATGTTTGGGGAGATAAAATTCTTTCTTGGCTATATATTCTTCAACAATATGCAGACATATATATCACTTAGTCCAAATACATCAAGGAAGTGCTGAAGATATTCAAGATTGAAGATTCCAAGCCAAT
Organism: Thuja plicata; assembly: GCA_018584345.1. NCBI lineage: Eukaryota > Viridiplantae > Streptophyta > Pinopsida > Cupressales > Cupressaceae > Thuja > Thuja plicata. The sequence goes on from MU228403.1 coordinate 6,240,153, forward strand.
TAGAACACCTATGGATACCAGATGTAAGTTGACAAAAGAAGACAAATAAAATGAGGTAAATTAGACCTTGTATAGATCAATGAATGACAAACTAATGTATGTTGTTCATACCAGACCAGATATAGCACATGCAGTTGGAATAGTTGTAAGATTCTCTGCTAATCCAAAAGAATCACATACGACTGCTGTCAAGAGAATTCTAAGATATCTGAAGAACACTGAGGACTATGGCTTATGGTATAAAAGATAAGGAAAATTTGAGCTACAAGTCTATATAGATGTTGATTGGGCTGAAAACATTGATGATCGAAAGAGCACAATTGGAGGAGCATTATTCATGGGTGACAAACTTGTCACATGGATCAACAAGAAGCAAGGATGCATCTCTCAGTCCACTACATAAGAATAATATGTGGCTATTGCTGCAAATTGCTCTAATATTGCATGGATCAAATAGTTACTAGAAGGTATGAATATGAAGATTCTTGAACCAGTGATTATATATTGTGATAATACGAGTGCAATTAACATTTCTAAGAATCCAATCATGCATGCTAAGACTAAGCATATTGCTATCAAGTATCACTATCTAAGAGAACAAGTGCAAGAAAAGGAGGTGATACTAAAATATGTTCAATCAAAGTAACAATTAGCTGATATATTCACCAAGCCATTACTGAAAGATACATTTGAGTACTTGAGATAGAGACTAGGGGTACAACCATTGTCTACTGGTCAGTAAGATGACTAGGAGGTTGCATCAGCCTACACACAATCAAAAGATCATTCATGTTGAGGAAAGAACCGAGATGAACAACAAAAGATACATCTGTACATAGCAAGGTACAAATCTGCACCGATCACTAGAGATAATGTATTGCTGATGGATAGGGAAATTCAAGGAATATATTATATAAAGGGATAAAAAATGATAAAGAAGAATTGTTTGGAATTATTGTCAAAGGGAGAGAGATTCCCATTATCATAAGGGAGAGATATTCTCATTATTATAAGGGAGAGATTATCTCATTATCAGAAAGATATTATATCATTATCCATGAAGAGAAGTTCCTAAGAATCAAAAGGAAAAGTTAATCTTCATCCATAGGGAGAGGTTACATATGAAATATCCATCTAAGGGAGAGAAGTAACAAAGGGAGAGAGTTCATACAAAGGGAGAAATTGCTATCAAAGGAAAAATAGATTATCAAGAAGAGGAATAGTCAAGGCAGAGCACATATCAGAATATAGACAAAAGCTGCTACATCTATCTAGTGAAGGGATTGAAGATTGAAGAAGACCACTCTACAAGAAACAAATCTAAGCTATTTGAGATTACCGAGAGCCAAAAATTTGTAATAGTTACAATAGGAGAGATTGATGAAAATGTTATATTTTATATTGTATTAGTAAAATATAGCATGATAATGTAGTGTGTTGCCATCAATGCCAAAGGGAGAGATTGATGACATGTAACTGATTGAATGTTTGAAGATGTTAAGTTGATCACCGAAATGCAGAAAGATAATGTAAGACATTAAATCAGTTAATGGATTATATTGTCATTGATGTCAACTTGATATAATCAAATTGGTTATAATCAAAGTGTCAAAGACTTTAGAGAATTAGAGAGATAAAGATTATGCTTTAAGTAATGCATAAAAGACAAGCATTCACTTAGTGACTTCAAACACCGATGGCTAGTGGAACTCGATGGACAAAGATAACCAAAAGTTAAGTCACAGTGATGCTCGAGAAAAGGAACCAATGAGCATTACCAAAGAGCAGAATTAGAAGCATTACTGATGACCAGAATTATAGTGTTGATCAACAAGCAAAACTTTGCAGTGAAGCCCGGAGGATAGACAACCTTGATAGATAGAAAACACTGACAAAGAAGCCCAAGGAGTGTTGACCGAAGCTATCAAAGAGTTAAAAAATCAAAGTTAACTGGAATTTAGAAATGACAAAATATCTAGCTGGCAGAGCTAAAGATAGACTTAACTGGTTGTTATCATTGTTTTAATCAACAAGATAAAGCCATAGATAAGTAAAAGATGAAAAGTTGTTTTATCCAGTTGGCAAGAAGATCTCTACGAGATAATTCAAGAGTTATTATTTAAATCAATATTAGCTAAGATTGAGGATCATGCCAAGAACAAGAAAATCAAGAAGAGAGAAACGATGATATCATGTCTATAAAGAGACAACTTAATTCATTATGAATTAAGGGGAGTGAATGAAAAATAGGATGCTAAAGAGAAACTGATGAAGAAAAACTTCATACAGTCCTGATCAATCAAGCTGAGGAAAGAGCTTAAGATTTCTGTGGACACCGAGCAACAGAGCACAACATCATCGAGAAGAAAAAAAGCGGAGCAAAGGTATTGAAAATATATATTGATTAGAATGGTTTAATGAGCTTACAATAGATCTAAAAATCAGCAAGTATAAGTTGTATATGTGAATAGATCATTTACTATTTTAGTTTAACCATTGATTTAGAAAGTCTCTTAACTAAGCAGGATTTAAAGATCCTTTCTATATTGAGATACATCCCAAGGAGTATCAAAATGTTTGATCATGAAGATAGCATGAGATACCAGATACCATTTGACAAACCAGGGTTTGGTCATAGAAGTTAGCATAGAGATGCCCGATATCAAGTGACAAACTAATTCTTCAAATCCTCTAACAAGGTTACACCTAACAGTGTGTTTGTAACCTTAACAGGGTTGACTCTTCACTAAGCTCACTTCAGAAGAGTGAAAATCTTGGCTTACCGGTCCCAAGTGGTATTTCCCTTAACAAGGTTACCATGTTAAAAATCCATGGGTAAATGTGTTTATGAGTCATTACTTTAGTTTTTTGCATTACACAGCTAATCTGGATTGATCGATATACTCTAACTAATTTACTATTTTTCGGTAAATGAAAGACTGCTATTTGGTAAATATTAAGAATAAGGTTTAAAAGATAACTCCGAGTAGTAGTTATTTAATAAGTATATTTGAAGGCATTCATCTTGTAGGACTGAAGATAACTAGAGGCTTAATATTGTGGTACTAAGTTTTTGGGTTGATTAATTGGAATATTTTTGAGGCCACTGATTCACCCCCCTCTCAGTTATTTCTAAAATTACCTCCTTTTCCAAAGTCACATGGTAGGCCAAATAGTGCTCATTCAAATGATTTAATGCCCATTTTGTAAGAGCAAGTGAAAATTCACCAAAGGAAGAAGAAGATAATTAAGTTTTAAAATGGTTGTACAAAGTTGAGGAGGCTTCGAGTTCCCTTGTAGAAAGGGTCCAAAATGTGAGTATTCAAACACATCAATATGGCAAAGGTTTTCTAATCATGTAAAAAATAGGATATAAAGGAAGAGGACCCTTGGGAATAAGGAATAAAGGATTTATAGAACCCATACAACCTCCTTGGTGATCTAAAGATGAAAAATCAGGAATAGGATACCAAGAACAAGGAAATGGTTCAAATAGCTTCAAAGACTCTTATGACCATGTTCATATGATAGATTTTGAAAGTGAAGATGAGTGGGAATCATTATCCAAGGCTTATTTTAATGATAAGTAAGTGGATACAATTTATACTTATGCTCCTACATCTAGTGCAAATAAACAACAAAGTGTTGACCAAGGATCAAGTTCTAACAAGGGTCAAATAATTATCAAGAATCAAATTTAAGAGAAGAATAAAATGGAACTCCTTAGGTGGGTGAACCATGGGTACCTTCGTGGTTAGGAGAATAAAATTTTAGGTTTAATCCATAAGAATTTTATCCATTAGAAATCCGAGAGGACTCCAGTGAGGATGACTTTGATCCAAGTTCTATGGAACACTTCGAGCAAGCCCATGTTATAGATTTGAATGATATAATGTATGAACCTTAAAATAAGTCATGTCCGTAAACCTTGTGGATAATAATTTACCCAATGAACCTTTATCTCTTATCCACCCTGAATTAATTGATTGGGACCTATCCGAGCCAAATGACATACTCTCTATTCCCAATGACAATTCTGTGGCCCTATACCTAAATGTAGTTGAACCCTCTTTCACCAATGATTTCAATAAAAGAATAGAAATGGAATAAAGGGGAAAATATTTCAATCTAAAATAAAATAAAAATAAAAATAAAAAAATGAAATTGTCTAGTGGTGAAAACCATAAGTGGCAATACTAGACCCAAAAAAGTAAAAATAAAGGATGTTTCCAAAGGTGAAACCCCAACTATGGAACCTAAGGAAGAGAGATTGGACACCTTGCCTGAACATTATGAAGAAATATCTCCTATCTTGATTGAACTAATAGAGAAGGTAAACATTGGAACCAATTTAGAACCAAGATTCATACACCTTGCAGTTTCATTAACTCCAACAAAAAGGGAAGATTTCATCCAATTCTTCAAAGAAAAGAAAGATAACTTTGCATGGTATTCTTCAGATATGCTAGGGCTAGATCCAAGTTTCATTATGCATCATCTCAATGCAATATCATGAGCTAAGCTAGTGAAACAAAAGCTAAGAAAGATGCATCCCCATATAGCCTTGCTAGTGAAAGAAGAATTGGAAAAATTGTTAAAAGTGGGGTTCATAAGTGCTATAGATTATGCCGAATAGATATCCAATATTGTTCTAGTTTCAAAGAATTATAAATCAATTAGAGTATGCATGGATTTCTGAGATCTCAACTTGGCGTTCCCAAAGGACGACTTTCCTTTACCTTGCATTGATGCTATAGTGGATTTGACGACAGTACATTCTATATTTTCCCTTATGGATGGATTTAGTGGATATAACCAAATTAAGATAGCACCAGAGGATCAAGAGAAAACATATTTCACATGCCCTTGGGGTACATTTTGTTGTAACATCATGCCCTTCGAACTTAAAAATTATGGAGCTATCTATCAAAGGGAAATGACCACAATTTTTCATGATATGATGCATACATTTATTGAAGACTATGTGGATGATATATTAGCTAAATCACATGAAAGGAAATATCATCTACCAATCTTGGAATTTTTTTTCACAAGGTTAGAACAATTCAAAGTTAGGTTAAATCCTAAAAAGTGTGCATTTGGGATGCAATCAGGAAAGTTATTGGGTTACGTACTATCAACAAAAAAAATAGAAGTTGATCCTAAGAAATTTAAATATATCATGGAAATGCATGCACCAAAAAACATAAGTCAAATAAGATCATTATAAGGAATTTTGCAATCCATAAGAAGATTTATATCTCAATTGGCGGAAAAATGGCATTCTTTCACTAGACTTCTACATAAAGATATAGGTTTCAAATGGGATGCACAATGTGAGAAATATTTCTCCCTATTGAAGTCACACTTGGTGAATCCACCTATACTTATGTCACATATCAAAGGAAATCCTTTACTCTTGTACATTTTAGCAACATATTTCTCTTTAGGAGTATTATTGGCTCAAGAAGATAAAGATGGAAAAGAAAAGGCAATCTATTATCTTAGCATAACTTTGGTCAAATATGAAGTCAATTATAGATTCATTGAACAAGCTTTCCTCATGGTATTTTTTGCTTCCCAGAAGCTACATCATTATATGTTGTTACACAAAGTTAACTCATTGTTAGAATTGATCCTTTAAAGTATCTATTTAGCAAAACAACTCTCACAGGAAGATTGGCCAAATGGGTGATGGTATTAAGCGAGTTGGATATAGAATATGTGGATAGAAAATCCATCAAGGGAAAATTTATAATAGATAAATTGGAGGAGGCTCATCCTATTCAAGTTGAAATTCCAGATTCAGAAATAATTAATGTGGAGGAAAAAACATGGAAACTCTACTTTGATGGATCTTACACCCAACATGGATCGGGGGAAGGTATTCTTTTGATTACCCCTCAAGGTTAACCAATTAAAAAGTCATACAAACTTATTTTTCCATGCACCAACAATATCGCAGAATATGAAGCCCTAGTTATAGGCATCAAAATGACTTTAGAGTGGAAAGTGACATAATTGCAAGTGTATGGGGATTCTCAACTAGTCATAAACCAGATTAATGATAAATACCAAACAAATGATGAAAAGTTGATGCCCTACAAGAGAATGATAGATGATTGGAAAAAGTCTTTTTATTTGATAAATTTTAAGAAAATTCCAAGGGACTGAAACAAATTAGCAGATGTTGTGGCAACCTTAGCGTATCTTCTTCAAATTCTAGAACATCATGCTAGATATGAATTCTTGGTGGAAGAGTTGGCGAAACCTACATTTTACCTTCCCAATTCCCAAATCATATGCTTGTTAGTTGGACATGACTCACCTTGGTATGGACCTATTTTTACTTACCTAAAAGACCAAACGTTACCCTTGGATCAAACCCATAATAAAAAGAGACACTTCATACGCCAGACTTTGTGTTATACCATCCTTTTTAACACATTGTATCACAAGAGTCTTAATGGAACTCTTCTTAGGTGTCTAGAGGATGAGGAATCAAAATTAGCTTTACGAGAGGTTCACGAGGGGATCTGTGGGTCTCACTCTAGTGGGTTAAATTTAGCTAAGAAAATCCTTTGCATGGGATACTTTTGGCCAACTCTAGAGAAGGATGCTTGTCACTTTGTCAAGATATGTCAGAAATGCCAATATCATGGGAACATGATTCATGTGCCAGCACAAGATTTACACCCAATGACCACACCTTGGCCCTTTTATCATTGGGGGTTTGATTTTATAGGGATTATTTATCCACCTTCATCCAATGGTCATAAATACATCATAATTGCAATGAAATACTTTATTAAATGGGTAGAAGCTATGCCTTTGACAATTAAAATAGGTAAACAAATCTCAATATTTATCCTAAATCACATCATTTGTATATATGTCATTCCTCATGCTATAATTAAAAATATTGGATAGAAATTCAAGAACAAAGATGTGGATGATCTATGTGACAATTTCCATATTATATATCATTCTTCTTCCATTTATTATCTTCAAGGGAATGGACAAGAAGATGCAACAAACAAGAACATTCTCACAATTTTGAAAAGGACAATTGATAATTCAGGAAGAAATTGGCATGTACAATTGAATCTGACATTATGGGCATATAGGACCAGCATAAGGACACCAACATGAGCAACACCATTTTCATTGGTCTATGGATCAGAATTTGTATTACCTTTAGAGGTTGAGATTCCATCCTTGAGAGTCTCCCTACATGATTTGATAACTGATGAAGATTATAGGGTTTCTAGGCTTCAACAACTGGAGTTACTAGGAGAACACCAAACTCAAGCATATGAACATATCAAGGTATACCAAAATAGAATGTTGAGGAATTACAACAAGAAGATAAAGATTAGAGAATTTCAAGTTGGGGATTTAGTGTTGAGAGAAAATCCTAAGAACCAAGTGGAAAGAGAGAAGAAAGGAAAGTGAGAAGAAAACTAGTTGGGACCATTCATTATCACTTCTTCTTTTGGCATGGGAACATACAAGTTAACTAACTGTGATGAAGATGAGTTTTAAGAACCCATTAATAGCATCCACTTGAAAATTTTCTATACCTAAGAGTCAGTGGAAAGAGTATAAGATGACAGAGTATTTGATGAGAGAAAGCATCATTCTTTGTACAGTGGAACAAAGATCCTAAAAATTCATAAATAGTGAAAAGAGGTCCTGAAATAATTCAAAAATAGTGGAAAAGAGACCCTGAAGAAATTTGAAAACAATGGAAATAGTCTTGAGAAAAGAGAAAAAGTGGAAAATTGAGCATGAAGAAAGTAAAAACATTCAAATATGGATACTGAAAAAATTGTTACCTTGGTGAAAACCTGGCAAATAGGTGCCTTGGTAATAAATAAAAACAAATAAAAAAAGAGAAAAACTAATAAAAAAATGAAAACAGGTAAAAAGTGCCCCAGTGAAAACCTAGAAATAGGCACCTTGGTAGATACAAAAACAAAAAAAGAGAGAAAAAGAGCAATAAAATCAAGTGGTGAAAACTTGGTAAATAGATGCCATTTGACCCTTAGGTTTTTCCTAGTTGCATGGTCCATCTCAATCTTTCTCATTATACATATCCTTACATACGTCATTTGTGCATAGTCATAATAAAGTCTCTAAGCTGCATCTTGCATATACCGAGCTTCTGTCATATTTTGGAAATTTTTTCCCAAGCCCAACACATTTCTTTCCAACTGGGGCATTAATCCAAATTAGTGGATTTCATCAAAGCAAGCACCAATTCACATGAATCAAGGCATCAAACCACACCAAATAGACACTTGAACCTTTGATTGAAATCATTGTTCGATTCCCATCAGATCTTGACACAACATAATCCTTGACCTTCATTGACTTATTCTTATCAGGATTAAAATAAACAAAACCCAAAAGATCAAAATGGATGAAGTTATATTTAAAATATGGATGCAAAGACAACACTAAAGTTTGATGAGGTATTGAGTTTTCTTGAGTCATCTTTCTAGAAAATCCATGATGTTTTGACTAGATTAGAAATGATGAAAACATGACATCTTTTTCTTGATTGCTGTGTGACTATTATAAGATAAATTCTTTAAAGTATGTGATTTTGTCTAAGGACATGATCATCAAAGAGTCATCAATGAAATTTTGCATATAAAAGGGATTCAATCTTTGTTTGTTTACGCAAAAGAATACTATGGTCATTTAGATCTTTCATATCTTAATGCCAACATCCAATTGCAACATTGAATTTGATGAAAGAATTATTAATACTCCCATGGTTGAGCCAATGAGAGTTATATCAACTTCATGGTTGAAATCTGAGGATAACAATGTTCATATCATCATGGTTTGTCAAACTCACTAGAGATGGTTGTACATGCTAAGAAGTACCACAAAGATTTATGATAAAAATTTAATCCATGCAGTCTTTGCAATAATGAAAGTTAGTTGCATTCATGTTAGGAGTAGTTTTGCATAAAGGATTTCCTTGGGTTAGGGAAAGAGGTTTCAAAGGGTTGATATCATCAAAAAGAAAATTTCTCTTTTAGATCGAGTATGTTGGAATTTAATATAAACATTGCATATCATTAATCATTAATCCATATTTATTATCTATTATTTCTTAAAGTTATTGCATAATCATTAAGCATTATTCATCAAGCATTTTCATCATTAAGGTGCATTTCATTAAAAGTATATATGCATAGAAAAAAACAAAATATAAATGCATTTCCTCATCTAGTTCCATTGCATACCATTGCATAAGCATCATTAAGAGCATTAAATAAAGGCATTTTATCATACATATTGCATCCAAGTATTGTCATACATAAGAAAACTCATCCACAACATATAAAAGTAAATGCACAATCATATCGAAGTGCATCCATATATCATCAAAATATAAAGTCCAACATATAATGACATCATAAAGAGAATATGGAATCAAGAGGAAGAGTGTCTATCATAAAGCAGTGATCAAATGTCCATCATCATGTCTATCAATGTATATCAAGATACATAAATCAAAGGTACATCAATAATCTTGATCAAAGTACATTATGGTACATCACAAAAAGAGGGAGGCTCATAATAAACTATGGGAACCACCTACACCATTTGTCCCATTAGTTCCACCTATACCGCTTGCATCACCTATGTCACTTGGGCCACCTGTGTCATCTATCCCTCTTCCTACTGAATTGCCTAGATCTATTTGAGGCATCTGACTAATACTCACAACACTAGGTCTTTGTGCCATCATAATCATGAATCTCTACATCATAGTAGCAACATGATCAATCTTACTACTCATAGTTGTCATCCTAGCTTTTAGATTTATGACATCCTGTGTGAGTGTATCCATATCCTATGGAACCTGTGGAGTTATAAGAACATGCAAAGCTATCAGAACCTGTGGTACTACCAAAATACCAGAATCACTGGAGCCTGCTAAACCTATCTAGCATGGGCTAGCTGAGCCTGTCTAGCTACTCTTTGCCATGTCTATCACCAAACTGCCAATGGAACCTATGGAACCTGACCACCAACCCCTCTACCCCTCATCCATACTTGACCACCTCTCACCTGAACCCTTCCACCCACCCCTCCACCTCTGACTCCCACTCTACCTCCATCTCTCCCACCATCTCCACCTCCACCTCTCCTTGGGACTCTTTGTCTTGGTGATCTGCCACCACATCTCCCACTACCTTTGGCTCCATCATCATCCGATGAATTATCAATATCAGGTATAGGCTCTCCTGGGTATGTAACTTTGGAATCTATGTTGAGAAAATTGCTGAGAGTAATCTGATGACATACCTGCATCAACTATGTGATCTAGCATGTCCCAGACCATGTAGCCCATCTGATGTATATCCTCACATGCATATCTAAAATCTACTTGTGGACCCCACATTGATCTCTCTACCTAAACCCGAGCATATAAAGCTAAACCCCGTGGGATATCCTGTGCTTGATCGTACTGTCTCATCACTCTGTAAAAGTAGAATCTCTTGATAATTAAAGGAGAATATCCTATCATCCAATGATGTGCATACATATATGGTAGCTATGCATCATCCTCATTCCATGCCTATCATCTAAGGTAAGGTCACCACACAACTTGATCTATGTCATCAAGCATCCGTCACCAAAACTCTAGCTTACCCAGATGGGGCTGGACTATCATACCATCATACAGATAACCATATGGCCACCCTAGATCTCTGTGTCTCATAATAATTGATCGTGTGACTTGAATATGCTCACATGTATAGAGCTATTGTACCAGTACACCTACTAAAAAAGCAACACCTCCTGTGTATACTGCATGATATAACTCATGATATAACTATGCTAGTACACAAGAACCCAAATAAAATCATCACAGATCTGCAATCATGTCCTCTAGAATCCATGTCCAATCAACAACAAATCCATGACCTCTTCGGTTAGGAAGTAAGAAATCTATGATCAGAGAACCTAAAACTATAGGAAGTACCAGGAATGAGACAAAATGAGCCCATGGTATGCTCTGATTACAAATAGTAAGATCTACGAATACTCATATGCATGTTTCTCCATCATAGACTTGATCATAGTAAACCAACTCTCCTCGAGCTAGAATCCTTAATAATATGTACACATCCTCTAGCGTGATTGTCATCTCACCTAGAGGTAAGTGGAAGGTATTATGGTCAGAGTGCCATTGATCTACCATAGCTGTAAGTAAACCCTAGTTCATCTATATTAGAGACATATCTAAAACAAAAGACAATCCACAATGACCTATGACTCGCCGCTCCTGGGCAGTCAATTGATCAACTATATCCAAAGGCCATGGAGGTAATCCCTAGATATATAGCTTTTGGAACCGAACTTGTTTTGTAATTAAGTGAGAATCATATTATTATCATCATTTTTATCAATCATCACAAGTTAATCAAAGTTATCCTCTCATCCTATCGCTCTTCTTGAGCACATCAATTTTTTTCCTAACTCTATATCGTGAGAAGGAAAAAAGAATCAATTATCCTATCAACCTATCAGGATTGACATAAAAAATATTCATCAAAATGTTGGAACTAACATCACAAGCACTTGTTTTCATCACATATCAGGATACAGAAAGCAATCAATCGATCAGACACTCAATCAAATAAGAGGATGATCAAATCAAGATTCAATTTTTCAATTCAGTCTACGCATCATTTCATGTGGGTGTATGCATCATTTAATATCATCATAAGCACCATATTTTCTACATGCTAGTTACAACATACTACACGCTATTTCATTATTTGGAGGCATCACATCAAGGAGTGCACATTAGTTCCTCTACTACGTGCTACTTCATTCATCATACGCGCTAAAAGATTTTGGCTTCTGAGCTAGGGTTTTGTAAGTGCTACTTAACCTATCATACACGCTAAAACTATATTGGGTTATGCATTTATAAGAACTATTTATCTCTATCCTATGTGCTACTTCTAACCATAGATGCGTTACTTTGCTATTGTACGTGCTACTTTAACTATCCTACATGCTACTTTGCAAAAATTTCAAAAACCTAATCTAATAATGCATATAGATCCTACAAAAAGCGGTAAAAATTTGAAATTGATCAAACAAGAAGGAATGGAGTACTTAGCGGAGGTCCGTAATCTAAAGGATGTAGGAATCTACGCCCTCTCTCAAACCTATGCTCTCTAATTGACACAACCATCACTATCAGTCTTCTAGTCACTCAGAGAAAAAATGAGGATAAAAGTGAAAATGATTTGTGAAAATGACATTTTTACCCCATTTTATACCTTTTTGACCTAATTGAAGGGTATTTTTTTTTACCTTAATTTAATCAAAAGGTTGAAAATTCATCACTAGGGCACCTTTTCGAACATTTATTTTATCAAAAATGAAATCATAATTGACCAATCACACTCATTTTTCAAATTTTTTTCACATCAATTTTGCTTTCATTTCCAAGGGGGAAAGATATCATCAGGATGAAAGATCAATCAATCAAATCTGGGGCATCAAAATTTCATCATCATTAGTGGGGCATCTCAATCAGGTTATTTTTCATATCAGGGCATCACATCAAAGTTTTTCATCAAATCGGTTACATCAGTGAATCATTCATCAAGATCAGATTAGACATCAAACACTAGACATTCTTTGAACCAATGCGCTTCGCACATCAGTTCAAAGAGGGGAATTTGTAGACACCTAAATTTGGTAAAGAAAATCAAACAGAGAATGAAGTGAGAAAATCAAGCAAAATCATGAATTAATTGAATAATTAAAGCCTTTGGATTAATTAAATCAAAATAATCAATTAATTATGAAATTAATAGTAATCAATTATTTGTATAGTTAAATCCAAATTAATTCCAACCCATTCAAGGGTGCACATAGCTAAAGAAATTGAATAAATTAATTAATTTAAATCCTTTTATTCCTTACCCACCATATGGGAAAATAAATTTCAACCAATATGAATTAAGGATTGAGCTCACATGGATCAAGCCCAAAGTGATTCTCCATCACACATCTTGGAGTTCCATCTTGACCACTCATTTTTCCCCTTATTTGAAACCATCATTTAAATTGTCTTAACCTTTGAGAAAATCAACTCAACCTTACCCTAATCAAGGTTAAATCAACTCTACCCCTACCCTTGGGAAATCCTTTAAATAGAGGTCATTTTGAGTGCAAAACATATAACAAACATTCATTTGCAAAGCATCATCACTATAGGAATTTTGATTTGGAGTTCATAAAATTCAATTTGATTCAAATTTGTAAATAGTGATCAATCTTGAAGCATTTTAGGATAATTTGAGCTAAATAGGGTTAAATCACATAAAATAGCTTCAATTTCTCATTACTAGGAATGTCATTAATGGATGCTTGAGCTGATAGCATACTATTTTCTTTCCTAGATAGAGAGCCATGAGATGCTCATTGTTACTTTTGATTCAATTAGCTTAGTTTTACATATTTTGAAGTTGAATTGATAGTAACAATACTAATTTCATGAAGGTATGATTTTCATATACACAAATACTAAATTGATATATTTAAATTTTATAAATAAAAAGTTGGGACAATTTAAAAATTAAAATTAGAAACAATAAATACTTAAAATAATAAATTACAAACTCAATGTAAAATTGTAAATTATTCGGTGTTCACTGTTTTAGAAATTTAAAATTTAGTGTAAATGAAAAATAATTTAAATTAAATTTAATAAATTTAGGACGTATGGTGTATTTCAGGCTAAAGGGGAGATAAAACCCAATTTTTGCAAAACTCTTCCAGAATCATGATGTGTCCACTCAGGTTGGCGTCATTCGATGATGATGTATGACTATTGACAAGGGAAAAGTGAAAGGGACCCGTGGCACCTGATAGTGACTATCAATGACTATTGGATGAGCACATTCCATAGATCAACAACATTCAGTGTATTTTAGGTTGAAAGGGAAATGAAACCCCATTTTTGCAAACCTATTCCAGAATCATGACACATGTCCACTCACACGGTTGGTGTCATTTGATGATAATGTGTGAGGTGATTAGGTGACTACTAGTACTAACAAGGCAAAACTGAATGGGACCCACTACACATGACAGTGACTACCAATGACCATTGGATGAGCATAGATCAATGACCCAAGGTGTATTTTGGGTCGATTTGGGGAACGATCATCTCTTTTTGAAAATTTCCCCCGAAAACAAGGCACATGCAATGATTTAACACTCAACTAAGTATAATTAAAATATAAATTGGAGTAAAACTAAACATTTAATAAATGTAATAACTAATAAGCTCAATTTCGTGTCTCTGAATGAAGTTTTAATGTCAAGAAATTAAGTGATACGTGTCATAGTGACATCAAATATCTATCTTCATAAAAAAAAAAAAAGTTAACACGAGTCAAGATTGTACAAAATTTGCCCTTTAGGTTTTCAATCTAAGTTTTTCAGTTCAAATTAGTATTGGAGATTCAGAAAGGGGTTACGAATTCTAGATTGAGGAATGAAATAGAGTCTCTCATCTCTCTACCCACTCATAGTATATACAAATTGAAATTATGGGTAAAATCATGAACACCTACGTCCCGCCTTTTTAATTTTTCAAATCTTGTATTTTACTGTTTAGATTGTAGAACTAGAATTAGGGTTTAATTTTGAATCACACCTATAAATTGTAGCTATGTAGAATTATTTGAATTATCCTACGAGTAAATACCATTATAACATGGTGGGAAAAACAAATACCAAGATTACAATTAAAAGGAAAAGACAAGAGACATAGATAATAGACTTCCACAAACTGGTTAAAATAATAGGTTTCACTGATGAATTCCATGATATTTATGATCCTATTATCTATGGAAATAAGGGAATCATGGAAATTATATTTTCTCTTGAAAATAAGTGGAAAGATCCAATGGAAACAAAATATTATCCATTTAACAACATGGTAAAGGAAAAGACAAATAAAATTGCACTATGGATCACTGGGTCGACACGCATGACATTACCTCAAGTATTCCCTTGTTCATAAATTGTCATGGTCTGCACCAAAAATTATGATTAAAATAGAAAAACAATTGTCAATAAAAATACTCAGGAGGAAATTTTGTTGAGAACTGAGAATGAATTTGCTAGTATGTTGTGTATGCAATGAAACCTAACCTGTTGGGAGCACGCTCAGACATGCAAACGTTAGAGATAAACATTAAATAACAACATTTATGCATATCTAAAGCATACTACTAAAAATAAGAAGACTTCCATTACAACCTCCGATGAGCTAAACAAGGGCACCCAAGACCTTGTTGATTTGCTCTTAGAGAGGTTTGTGGGTGTGCTCTCCCAACACAATATGTAAATCTCACTATTGATTGATAAATGAAACTAGAATGTAATCTAAGTGATTGAAATGGGTGAAGAACTCAAGAAACAAGTATTGAAAACTTGTCTCAAGCCTTCACTATGAATGCAAGTGCAAGACTATACTATGATGAAGATTCAAAATACTATACTAAGATGATATGCAAGATTAATTGAAAATTAGAAACTAGATTCATTCACCATTATCCTAGCATGTGATTTCTAGATTATGAACTAAAAGCATGAAAACATGAATATACACTAAGAATTCTAGAACTATTTTAACATGATAAAAATGTATGAAATGAAGATGGTTTGCTCTTGGTAAGAACCTCTATTTATAGAGTTTTGGAGGGAAGGGAAGGACTTGGACGAGGTGGATCATATGTGGCATCCACATAGATGCCACATAGAGGACACAAGGGCAAGAGGACAAGCCATGCAAAAGTCAACTCAAGCCTTTAAGGTTTGAGTGGCTCAAGGTTTGCTCACACGTGTGA
>MU228403.1:6265998-6284259 GCA_018584345.1 Thuja plicata
TTTAATACATTAAAAGGGATAGTATTTAAATTAAATTTAAATACTAAGGAAAGTGAATCATATTTAACTAAATAAATTTAATTAAATAGATAGAAGAATATAACAAATATAATTAATTTAAAATTAAATATAATGTTATGGAAATATTAATTAAATTAATATAAGGACGATTTTGGACGTCTATATGTTGGACCCAGGGTTTGAAGCACAAAACTCAAACATGCACATTGACCTGGGAAAGCTGACAGAGAATTATGAAAAATTATATGCAATACAAAAATATTCGTATATAAGAGATATAATAGGTAGTTGTATTTTAGATTGAGATCCTAAGCCTCCTTATGATTATGATATTTTTGTGCAATGAGTTCAGTATAGTATTTCCTTGCTAGCATTTTGTTTGGGATTGGAAAGTAAAAAAGAAGTGGGTGCCAACATTCTTGAAATGATTTTTCATATTCATTGCGAATCAGAATCAATAAGGTATAGTTTTATAAAGCACATTGTTCATTTCACGCAAGAAAAAATACTAATGGTTAAAAGAGGTTCACACAATACATTTAGATTCACAACCTACTTGTGCTATCTTCTTTTATAAAAGCATTGTGCAATATTTCAGACAAACAAGCTTCAAAGTCAGGTCCATAATCTAATATATGAATGGACACCTGAGATAAGAATGAGTGATAATAGAAGGAAGTAAAACCATTTTGTAGACTTTTTTTTGGCACCAATGTATCATAAAATTACATACAGTTCAATTCCTAGATTTCCAGTGTCTTGTAGAGATTGCATTCAACTTAGAAGTGAAATACAATGGGCTGACTGGTACTTCATGGAGGACTACACGATGCTAAAGTTTTATGGTTCAATGGTAGAACCCTACAAAGTTCTAATACATGTGACAAAGAGGGTATTTGCATTGGAATATGTACGACAGATGGAGAGCACATATGTACTCTTTAATGGTTAGCAAAATAAAATGATATTTCCTTCCTTTCTTTTCTCATTTGGAGGGTTCACATTTGAGAGAAGAGAATTCAAAGTGGCACATGTTTTTATATAATTTTCCACTTTGATGTTGACAATCACTAACAGTATGATCCACTCAACATAATTGGAACAAAACTTAGAGAGAATGGGAACTCTGCAAGCAAATGTCAACATGAGAGTATGTCATTGATAGAAAAATTTAAAAACATGGAGTCCTGGGATGAGGTCAAAAAAGAGATGGAGAAATACACCACTGAAAATAATATTTCAATACAATAATTGTCATCACAAATTATGTCATTGGACAAAGAGAAAGGAAAAGTGCAGCCTAGGACATCCCACAATTTCTACCAGAAAGCTTCTCAACCACCTAGAATCTATTCCAGTAGACCTAGTGGATCAATGTAAATATGGTAATTGGACTCAAACTAAAATTTATGATTTTTGGGAAATGAGGAATAATCTCGGCAAGCCAAAGACCTCTATAGATCTTTAAGAAGTGGAAGAGGATGAAATATTTAGCGATTTGTGGAATAAGTAGCATCCAGCTGAAGCATATCACATTGGTGATGACCGTGAAGATAATGAGTATGAGTGGGATTCTACAGATCCAACATCTACTCATTCCACTCCCAAAAATAATAAAGTCTATTCAAATTTTAGTGGAGTCGATGTGTCCATGAAAGAAAAATATAGCAAAGGGACAAAGATTATAGAGAAAATGGGGTTTCTAGGTTGGGGTGGTCTGGGTCCCACATGACAAGGGCCTTGGTTTCTACCCATCACACCAGTTCCACAAAAAATGGTGAGACACCAGTCCTTGGAGTTGAATCATCAGGTTCATCACAAAAAGGTACTACTCAGTCTCATACCCTTGCACCTTCATTTGTTCCAGCTTCAAATCTAGTTCCACTTTCTCCAAGCACTTAGATTCAATCTAAATCAAGTGCCACTGCTACTGGTGGTAATGACATGGGTAGTACTAGTGGTTCAGAAAGGAAATTATGAGTGGAAATGAAAACAATGGATCCTAGAGATCAAAGAAGTGTAAAGAAGAAAAAGGTTATGAGTCTTATGACAACAATTCCAATGGTGACTATGAGTCCAACAATTGCCACACCTTCCTGACAAAACCCTCAAAATAGTCCAAAAAATCCACTTCTAGTGACAATAGGATAGGATTAGGAGTGGGTCAGGGTGTTTCTAATCACCATGATGCAATTATTAGAACCACAGGCATAGGTGGATGCGTGTACATCACTGCAAGTGCTATTTCACCTTTCAAACATTCAATTATGTCAGAAAACCTAGATTTTCATTACAATGATTTTGTAACTAACTTTGAACAAACAAAAAATAGGAATAGAAAAAATACTAAGACATTAAAGAGGGATGTAGTTGTTGCAGCTTGTGATGCAAAACCTGCATCAAATAGGATATTTCCCACATATAACCCAAACAAAGAAATGATGGAGTTCATGGTTGTTATGCCCCCAACTAGTTATAATAATATACTAGAGAGTCAGTTAGATCAATCTGAATTTCACGTTAGCACCCTCCAAATGGATTTATCCAAAATTAAAAATGTGGACAAGATAAATGTGTCAAAAATGACCAACCAAGTGGTCTACAATTCAGTGATGAAGTTGGAGAGAGAGAAAGAAAAGCTCATGGAAAAAATAGAAAAGTTACAGGAAGACCTGGAAAATGACAATAAAAAGGAGAAAACAATAGATAACATGTGCAAAGAATTTAAAAAAATGATAAAAAATTTATTCCTCTAAAGAAGCAATTGTAGAACAAGAACATATGGAAACAAAACTGCAAATTCTGAGGGAAAAAATGGAAGAGAGAAATAAAAAACTTGAGGATGAAAAAGCCTCTTCAGTATATTTATAGAAAAGTGGGGAGATTACGACACAAACAAACAATAATTTAAATAAGGAATTGGAGAATGAGAGGGTAAAATAAAAATAGTTGGAAGAGAAAGGATATAAAATAAGAAAACATAGTGAACACTAGTTGTCAAAATTGGGAGAAGATCTATAGAAGGCAAATAATACAATTAAAACTTATGAAAACAACTTGAATGAAAAAGTAAAAAATACATTCAAGTAAATAAAACAAGACATTTGGGGGAAAATAAAGGAGAGTGGTGATAGGTTGTGTGATTGATTTGAATTAAATGAAAGTCTTAGAGATGTTTTTGGGAAGCTCAAAGAGCATGTTGAGAAGAACAAAAATCTTTGTCAGAGAGAGAATATTGCAAAAAATATTTTGCAACAAATCAACACAACCAGTGACATGCATTTGGAAAGCAAGGGAATTCATGACCGCATTTGTGCAACAATAAAGGAAACATATGTCTTTCAAAAATGTCTAAAACTAAGGGAAGGAGAGGAAATTCTGGCCTTATATGGGAGAAAGCTTTCCAAGTTGAATAAAAAAACAACCAAAATAATGAGTCTTAGTTTTCTGAATCCTGGTCCTGGCCCTACTAACTCATCAATGAAATTCGTTGGAAGAGAATCTTACAAAAAAAAATTGGAGGACACATTGATGTCTGATTTAGGAAAGCTTCCTTAGGACACAAATCTTGAAGGCATTGCAAATTGGATCAAACCATTGACAAATTTGAATGTAGTATTGGATGGATAATTTCTTTCAATCCACTCTTCTGAGTATGGATGGATGAGGAGGTTGCATGTGATTTTCTATAACTTGACAAATATTGACCTTCCAAATGATGCAGAATGGAGCATACTAAACAAATTGGCAGAATAATATCATCAATCATAGTAGGTGAAAGTACTTTTAGTCACCTATATATATATTTTTTCTAATGACTTGAATTGAGTTTAAATTTGAACTTTGGTTTTTGAACAAGATAAATGTAGGAGATGCTAATTTACCAAACATGTCTGTCAAATGTGGACATGTATATTTGTAGAGAAGTTGTCATGTTGATTTTGATGTTGAGTCTTCACATGAGGCAAATCGAACTGAAGCTATTGTTTCTCCCTTGTTTCTATCAAAGGGAATTTAGGGTCATTTTCTAAGGGTAATAAAATTGAAATTGGGTATTGACTTTTGCAAACATAATCACACAGAGCTATGTACTTACTACTACTAGTGAATGAATCGTATTATATTTGTAAATAAGTTAATGATAATAGCTATGAATTTTATCATATGAATTGCTATATTTTCAAAAAAATAATGGAAATATTCAAGAAATATGAGTTGAATAATGAAAATTAAAATCAATATTAATTGTAGAATTGATGACATTATCAAGCACATTCATGTTTTTGACATTGGAATTTGCTATTATGCATGATTGATGATAAGATACAAACAATAGACTATAGTAATAAGTTTAATAAATACCTATAACCTGCTACTTTGATAATGGTTCAATTTTCCACATCATCTTATTATCGGGATCCTCGGATTCATCGCCATCAACTTCATAGATTCCTTGGTTCTTCACTATGTTTTCTTCACTTTGCATACCTCCTCTTAACTGCATCTCAAGTTCAACACTACTAGTACCACTACACGAGTCACTGATATCATTATTTTTGGCACTTCCAATTTGGTTTGAAATGTCTCCCAACCCTCTTCTTTGAAATTTCTTCCTCCACACTTTTAGTGCCCTATTGTAAGGAAAAGTTTTGACATCATACCTAGATGTATAGAGCCTCAAGCAGTTTTGCAAATTCTTGTCTAGTTTGTTTCTTAGTTTTGACTTTAGGAACCCCAAAGCATTGAAAAATATCTCATCCTCCACTGACCCTAATATCATGGTCAAACATAAATCAACAAGCTTGAAAATTATGATATTGAATCAATCAAAATTTCACTCTGAGCTAGATTTTCCGAAAGCCTTGTTACTGATCCATCTTCGTGGGGGTTTCACATAATATTATATTGTTCCCTTATTGTCTGTGAAAAAATAATTGATTTATCTCTCAAATTAAATTCATCTAAAATTCTATTTAGGGTTACTTCATTTAATTCTTTGGTTTTGAAAAAAAAATCTATCAAACTTAGTAGCTTAGTTCAAAAATATTTCGAATTGTTGACACTATAATATCGAGGAAACATAATAGACATGGATTCAAGTAGTCTGACAAGAGGGAATCTTTCTCTAATCTATGAGGAAAGATCATAGGCAATGTTCTTCACAGAAGAATTTGTAGACTCATTGATATTGGTAAAGTAATCCCTTGTAGCACTTGATAGTCGCTTCCTGGGGTTATTTCTTGGTTCCTCTAACTTGACCCTAGAAAAGTAGTGCACTAGTATCTCAACTTTGCGTACTTCTACACATAACTCCTCGTTCTCATTGATCTTTAAAAATTTATTAGGATTATCCAAATTTGTGATTCCCGTCCAGTTGGAAAATTTTACATCATCAATAATCGATAGAGATTATCGAGCATCACACATGTCAATTTATGCAGCACAACATAGTCTACAATATACATAGCTCTTTGCTGGGCCTTGTTCATTATATTCCTCATTTCCTCTAGCATGGGGAGAAGACCTACTAACATTAAGAGTGTCTCTACATTATTTAACCATCACAGTAGCTTAGGAAATTTTGGTAGCCCTGCTTCATTACGACTTGAGTTCATTAGAACAAGCAATGACGGATATTCTAAAAAACCTCGATGTGCTTGTTGATCCAAAGAGATCCATATGGTATCATTATTATTAAGAAGATTTTTCCCATCAGTTAGTCCTTCGGTAAAGTGTTGAAATTCCCCGAATCATTTTAGACTTTGACACAAGTGTTGGTAGATCTCTTTGATTAAAACTTCAATTTTTTGTACTAGAGCATGCTTGGTGACAACTCCAAAAGCTAGATTCATTCTATGGGCCATGTAGTGAATGGTAGTAACATAGGGTACACAAGAAATTTCTATATTTGTGCAAATACTATTCCTGTGGCCTTGCATTACTAAAGCTCTATTGTCTCCAACACACACCAAATTTTTGGCAATCGTCATGTCATCTATACCTCCATATTCAATTAGAGTATTGTTTACTAGTTCAAATGATTTTTTTGTTGTCGCTTTATCCTTCATTTTAGAAACGATTAGTAGATGAGTTTGACAGAAAAAATTATGTATAGTATAAACATGCATGCATACCAAGGAAGTATTATCTACTGCTGTAAATTCGTCTAAAGATAATGCAATAAATCTTAACTCTTCAAATTTTGCCTTTAGATCTTCTTTTTCAACCTCGGCAAGACAACTTGCCCATTCAATCCACTATTTATTGACCAGTGATTGTTAGGATAGTTACAAACTTTTAGAAAGTGTAATAAAACACTCAATGATGGGTAGTCTATCATAGGATGCCCTCTGCTCAAAATATAAAAGACAAAATTAACTAAAAAACTTTTCCCATTTGTTCTACTTCCATTTCTTTTACAAAAAAGAATTGATAGAGCCTTTAACTTCAACAGGCTTCGTCTGTATATTTTTCTAAAATTCAAATAATTCTGCATTCCTAACTTGTTGAGATTCCTCCTTTGTTTTCTATCTTTTCACTAATTTTTCAACTCCATCTAAGGTTTTCTTTTCGTAAACTTTACCCATATGCTTCTCTATGGTGTCAATTTTTAGCTGCAACCTCTTTTCCTTCTTATTTAACATGGTACAAATCTTACTTTGCATTATACCAGAGGCTCACCTTTAATTGGATTGTCTATTGGTTCAATAAATAGATACTTTGACACACATTATATTTGAAAATTCCTTGACAGATCCCACTTCCGATCTTTTTTTGATTCTCTATCCTTTTTTGAATTGTATTTTCTTTTCTTCTTTCATGCACTATCATCATCTCTAGCACTCTTAGTCTCACCCAAGTTGATTATATCATTCTTGCTACTCTGGGTATTTACCTAAAAATATTCTTCAAGTTCATTGTGATATGAGATATCAGGTTCTTCACCTTCTTCACTATGCCATGTAGGTTCAGGTTGTGAATCTTATAAATCTACTTATGATGAAGTTTCTTCCCAATTTTGGCTAGAAACTTTTACACCACCAAAGTACAATGATAAGGTTTTGCATTTTGCCGGTCTCTCTTGGCTTTCCTCCCATGCAGGAGCCTTACCCTTATTGTTGTTTGACATCTCTAATGAATTAAAGGCTACCAAAAAAATATTAACTTGTTGAAGAAGTGAAAATATAATATTATATATATATATATATATATATATATATATATATATATATATATATATGACTCATTGGCTCTACGCTCTATAATATAAAATCTAGATTCATGTCTAAGGTCTTATGGGTGACCACTGACCACTAATTGGTCCCCACTTAATAAGAATGAACTCAAAATTGTAGAGTCGCAGAAAGATAGAGGTGAAACCTCAGGTGAATTTAGAATAATATTATATTAAGTATACTTCAAAAATTAATCACTTACCTTTGCCTCAATTGTAGTCGAAAATGCACTCAATAGTCTGAAACTTCTCTATCAATCAAAATTGAGATATCAGAATCAACCGATCCAAATTGTGTACAATAAGTATAACACAGATATATGAATGTATTTATACCAATCCTTTTTGGAAAATTTAGTGGGAATCTTTAATGGTAATAGGTATACAAATATTTGGCAAAGCCCTCATAATTATAACAGGTCTTATGTAATTTCTGAGGCGATTATGGGTCGTCCAATAATTTTCTATGATTAATATAGTTGGAGAAAATGCGTTGATTTGAGACACACGTCCACAAAATGCTAGGAGAATTTGGGGCTGACTCTAAATATATTTGTATAACACCATTGGTGAATATAGGTCATTTATTAAGTCAAGCTTTGGAAATTGTAGGAAAAATGTTTCAATTTACCGTGTCCAAAAATTAGATTTGATTGGCGATATTGTGAAAGAAAATGAGAAAATTTACATAAACCGATGGGCGATGGGCTTGGACATTCGACCCAATAGTTATAAAGTTTGGGCAACATGGCCAACCTGATATACACATTATATTTGCCAAATCTTGGGTTTCCAACATGAGACATTCACCAACTGGTGAATATTTGCCACTAAAATTATCCCTTCTCTGTCCTTTATTATTATAATAATACCCTTAAGCATTGGATGATCACTACCTTCTAGCTTTGATATCACTATTCTTGAAACATTTTTGACATGATAGTATTAAGGTGTTATAAGCATTTCAATCAATTTTGTGCTTTTGACCTTGCATTCTAATTCTTCTCTTTTCATAGTTTGTTATGCATGTATCATTGCTATACTACCAATATATTGCATTCTTGGCATTGCCATTTTTGTACTTTTTCTATAATAGTGGGATTTGAAAATACTAGTTTGTATTAAAGTGGCCTTTTATTATTTCTTTGGATACCATACTCTTTACCATCTTCGTAACCTTTAAAATGATATCTTTCTCCATTGATAACAGTAACCCCATTGCCTAAACCATCCTTGTGACCTTCATGGTTGTATCTATGGGTGACCTTCCTTATATCTTCTTTGAAACATATATTTGTTCTATTCTATAGGTTCCTTGATTCACTACTGATTTGATGAGTGCATACTACTATTTTAGCATCTTTACTAGCTGCTCTAAAAGTATTGACATCACTATTTACATACATGTATTCTACTACTATCTCAGCGAGTTCACTACTTCTAATAGATTTCTCTGTTCTTTAACAATGATCAACTTCACTGATTTGAAGATACTATCTCCTATACCTTTGGTATAACAATAACCTCATATTATAATTACCCTCAATCATTGTTTTTTTCATAGCTTGGTATACATGGTATTACCTTAAGATTATCTCTTCACTTTGGTAACTATCTTTAGTGCACCTGGTGAATACTATATCCTTGTGAATACTATATCCATACATTAAAAAATAGTTATATGACCTGTACTTATGTTCTGACCATCTAGGAACATAGTTAGCCATAAAAAGGTGTCTGTATCCTTCACCTCACTACAATCCCATTAAGGTGATGCACCTTTTTTTTAACACTAAATCAAAATATTCTCTATTAAAAATGATGTACATCTACCTAATAAAAAATAATGAAATGTTTGATATAATAATTTTCACACCTTTTTGTGATTGACCCTATTCGAATAGATAACAACATGCTAGGCTCAACCCTTGTGGGAGCCGATTTTATCCCACATGTTGTTTGTTATGATACCAACTTAAAATATTTTAATGATGAACAATGATACCTGAACCTGCACATTAAACAAACTCATTAGATAAAGAGATGAAGTTTTGATTGGATGTTTTGCTTTCTGGTCTCTAATTTTTACATTATGAAACTAAATATGTATTTATAGTATTTATTATAAATGGAAGAGGACCCTCTCTCTCTCTCTCTATGTATTAGGAGTTGAAGATTCAACCTTGGAAGTCAAGATTCTTCATTCATAAGGTAATGATGGTTCCCCTCATCTATTTATGCGTTATTTACGTATTTGTAAATTTATTTTTCACAATATATGTTTTTATAGTCATTCTCACAACTTGTGTCAAAAGTATACATTTGATCATCTGAAATAATAAAAATACTTTTCTTTGAAAAGTTTTGATTTCCTTCTTGTATTTGCTTTTAAATTGAACTAGAAACCATTAATAACATATCATTCAAGAATGAATAATATAAGATAATGAAAACATACCACTTAGTGTTGCTGAAACACCCTCCAACTCTACCTGATTGAGTTGTGCAAAAAATTGGGCAACATTTTTAGCAATATATATGCTAGATTCTTTCTAGATAAGCATATTAGACCAACTACCTTTTGAAAATCAACTGGACATGAAGTCTAAAACTTGATAAAAACCATCTAAAAAAAACCTCTTTTCTTGCTGAAACTGTAACTCCAACACGGTTATCTACCATAATCTATTTAAGCGGATGTGCCTTGTTGGTAACCGTGAATAAAAAGATTCATGGTAAACAAGGATATGCATCTCAATGACTAAATTATGGTGGGTTAATGGCAAGATATCCATTTATAAATCAAGAAACTAACTGAACTGAACATTACGAGCAACACCACTGAAAACTAAAAACTACACTGGTGAAACTATCTGTGCTCAAACAACACTTGGAGAGAACAAAAATTGAAAACTGAAACAAAAAAATAAAAACTACCCTACCCTGTCCTAAGAAATTAACCATTAAAGCCTTAGAAACATCCATTTACTGATTGATTAAAATAACTTCCTTTTCTAACCAATAAAGGATGAATCACATGCATATGAACAACTGAAAAGAGATGGCGAATGACTTGAAATATAAATAGCTTCTTTAGCATGTCTTGAAGATTATAATCAAGATCACATACCATTTTATTTTGACCAAATAGAATTCCATTTTGGAGTCCATGAATAGGTTGGATATTCTTCTCTACAATTGTAACCCCATGCCTAGCCTTTTTCCTATAAAGATGCCTAATTTGGGCCTCCTCTTGAGACACTCATCTTTGGATATTATTTTTTGATTTTTACCCTGTCAGTTGTCTCTTCAATTACCACACTAATTTGATTAGATGCATTCATTTCATGAGGAAAAAGAGAAAGAGTCATTGGTTCATCTACCTGATGATGGTGATCGCAAACCTCTTAGAAATCTGTGGTTTGTTAATTTTCTTTCTCTACTTGAACCAAAATTATATCCATACCAACATTTAAGTCTTCCACCATAATGCTATTCTCACTTATCTTCTCATGAATTAGCACCATGTGTAGATGATTTTCATGATCTTTCTGATCATGACTTGATAATTTTTTTATTTCATAAACATTTTCTTCATCATGACTAACAAAGAAATAAATTTGTACAAACAAATCAACTTGAACTTGAAAAATGTCAACCTTCTCTTGATCTAGGACCCAATGTTCTTTTTTTGTTCAAAAGGTGCATGAAAAACATATGTAATAGACACAAATACATCTAGATAATCCCAAAATGAGACATCCTCATCCCGATCTTAATTTTTCTATACAAGAGGACTATCTTTTACTTAATTGCAGCTTTCTTGAATGGTAAAAAAATAAAGTTTTGAACCTCCTCTTGTTGTCCTGGAATTCCTATGGCTATGATCTGAATGTTAGTATCTCCATCACTCAAAACATGAAATCCCTATTAATTTTTTATACCAGGAACAAATATAAACAACAAAAGATCAAAATAATGAACAATAATACACAACATTTATCTTGGGAAAACCCTCCAACTTGAGGGGAAAAAACCTAGCCACACAAAAATGATGCTTCATTGAAAAAATAATAGAATTATTATTACAATTCTCCAAACTAAACCAACAATACATATACTACACACAAAAACAACAATAAAATATATGACTATCTCTCAACCAATGTAAAAGACAAAAAGATATATAACTCCAGATTGTCATGGCACAAGAAGTATCTGCCGAATTCAAGAAGATGACTCTTCATATTCAAAAATACTGTTCATCTAACACGAAGGACTCTTCAAATTTCTTGAATTTTTCAAATATAAACCAAAGACTCTTTATCTTCCCAAATGCGTGCCTCTTCATTTCTCCAACCAAGAGTCTCTTCAATTTTCCAAATTTAGTAGGGAAAGAAACTCCCAACACTATATCATCAACACTGCCTCTTAGCTAGGGAGCTATCTTTTTAGATATTCATGTCATGGAATCTCTCAACATGACACTCACAATGGATACACCCATTTGTGAGGAAATAAAAAGTTTATCACAAATTATCTCAACGTGATAGAATCATGGAGTCACTCAACATCATGCTAACCATGGCTACTCCCATGTGAGAATAAATACAAGTTCACATCATGGAGTCACTAAACATGATATTTTCATGGAGTCTCTCAACATAAAAACCACTATGGATACTCCCATGAATGAAAAGAGAAACAAGGGCTTTCACCTCAAATTTTTCCATCTCGGAGAAAAATGCATTACAAGGGCTTTCACCTAAAATTTCTCCATCTCAGAGAAAAATGAATTACAAGGGATTTCACCTAAAATATCTCCATCTCAGAGAAAAATGCATTATAGCAAGAAAAAAAGAGAAACTGATGCTGAGACTCCCTCTCAGCAGAGACTCTCTGTCAGCAAGGGCAACATTCTCACAACTTTTATTATTACAAAAGTTGGCTTCAATGTATGACCAAACAAGGAGATTTCAAATATACATTACTTCAAGAGCTTTCTGATCCTCTACAAAGGACTTTACATTATCCCTCTGCCACTAAATTTCCCTCTCAATCTCATTTCCTCCTACCTTCATTGTCTCCTCCACATATGAGGCCTCCATGGTCGAATATCAATACCTCCGTTCACACTATCATTGATATCTTGCGGCATTTTCTCCAAGAGAAGGGTTCTAATTTCAATCCTTCCTTGAAAGAAGTAAAAACTTCACCAATCTCTTCCCAAAAGAAAAATTCCCCAATCAGATACTCAAGTGCAATGTATCCATACAACAAATAAAACAAAATTAGTCAACCATGCAAATAATTTGAAATGATGATATAGAATGATCAGAGGAACATAAGTAAGTCATGTCATTAGCAAAAATAAGCATAAATTGGATATCAAGCATCCTCCACTCATAAGAAACATACCTTAATTACAGACAACCAAGGGAACATTATATAAAAATGATTTACACATACCTACAGGAAGATGAAACACCCCATATTGTCACCTCTAATCCCTTGATTACAATCATCATCACATACCTACCCATGAAAGATATTAGATCCCATTCTCCAACTTTCGTAGAGGATTTATCAATTTGGTTACCACTTTTAAAGATTTGATTTGCAATACTCAACTTTGAAAACAAAGTGTAGACACACTAAAATGGACAGACTTGTGACCTTGCATTTAATTAATGGTTTTTTAATCATTAGTTAATCATCTATTTCTTATAAATCTGATCCTCTAATTATTTAATTATTTCTCCAAAATTAATTAAATAATTAATTTTATTTAATTAATAAACCTTATTTAATTAATCTTTATTTGTTAATTAAATTCAATTCCCTAAAGTTTAAATTCAAATATTTAAACTTATTAATTTTTCTTCTAATTAAATTAATTTCAATAAATTAATTTAATTTCACTCTTAATATTATTTTAAATCAAAATAGAATTCAAATATCTCATTTATGGGTATTTTAATTTCTAAAATCAAATAAATAAACAAATAATTCTTCTCTCTTGTTCCAAAAAGAGAACTCATGTTCAATCTCTTTGATTGCATAAATCATTCGCTCTCCTCTCCAATTCAAAAAGGGAACTAATGTTCAATCTCTGTGATTGCATAAATCATCCAATATTCTCTCCAGTTCAAAAAGGGAACTCATAATCAACTGTACAGTTGACTGAACTATTTCCTCTTCTCTTCAATTAAGAGGGGAAGTTTATTGATTAGTTCTTTAGTTCCTTTTAATCCCAACTATCCATTATCAATTTTATGGGATCAATCTCATCCATCAGAAATCATTTCCATATTCTATAAAATCGATCCTTCTCAACCATTTGAGGATCTCTCTCCATCTCTTTGTAAGGGTCTCGAATCTCTAGGATCTAGGATCTCCAACTTTGTGCACAATTGCTATGCAGGATTTTCGTATGAAGCCTCAAGCAAAATTATTATCATTTTGATCTCATTTTCTCAACACTCCCAAGTCATAGATGTTGTCAACAATAATAGTGAGCACCATCCATACAACATTTCAAAAGAAGTAGAGAGAAGCAATAGAAGCTTCAAGCATCAGGGTTTGCATTTATTTGTTTTCATCTCTAATGTTTATTATTTTATTGTTCATAGGCTCATTCTTAGTAGTTTGTTGATTTCTTTCATTACAAATCGGTGCTACTAACCCTCTTATTTGAGTGTGTAGACATATGCCTATACATTCTAGTGAACCCGACATGAACTTATAACCCGATAATCGCTTGCAGACAACCAAAAGAATTCCTGGGTCTCAGCTGTATGACCACAGTTTCATCATTTATTTTTTTATTTTTTTAATTCTCAGGGGTTTTCTATAATTTCACATTTGGAAAAAGAATTTTTCAATTGAAAAAATAATTTCACAATTGCCTTGTTTATTACCGCAATCATTTCTTGTTATTTCATACTTTCTATTTGTATTTCGCAATTGATAATTCAGTTTTTAGTCTCTGTTTTCTATAGTATTTTACAACTAATAAAATAATTTCGCAATTGCAGATTATATTTCACAACTAATGGAGATAATTCACAATCATTAAAATTATTTCTCAACTGACAGACTTATTTCACGATCGTCAAAATAATTTCACAATTGCTCTGTTTTATGATTTTCTGCAGTTTTGTCATAGTTGCTCAAATATAATTTTTTCCTCTCTTTCTCAGTTTGTGTGTAGGAATGAACAAATGACCAATGGAAAAGAGGATAATTAGGTGCACTCCAAGGTTTAGGTCACTAAAATCATTCAAAAGAAGAGTTGCTCATTACTACACACAATGAAAGGCAAATCTTGCAATCAAAATTGAAGACCAAGTCAAACCCTTCAGGAGGTATATCGATCCTCTTAAGAATTTTTTCAGCCAAATATAAGGTTACTGTGAGTATTGACGACCTTAAAAATCCAGGCATTTCTAAATCACATTTTTTTTTATTGCTAGGATTTTTTGGTACTTACAATTTATTGATATCTTATGGCATGGAAGCAGCTTAAATTTTTCTAAATCTCAAATCAACTAATTTGTCTTTTGGTGCTTAAAAATAAAAGTGTATGCTCAAACATCACAATCTCACCTTTCAAATTGGCGCATAAAAATAACACTTGGTTAACAACTATACAAGGGAAAGAACTTTTGAAATTGGTGCCCTTAAAATCGAACAAGAAAATATCATTTGGTTTGGGCTTAAAATTAAACTCATGTGCTTGTATGGATGGTAGCTCAGTTCACATTTGATCTTTCGGTGCTTAATGTGATTAACCTTGTGTTTTGAGTCTTTAGTGCACTTGCACAACCTGTTAGAATAAAAACCTTTTTAATTTTTTTAGAGAGGCCTATCTGGGGAAAGTGCTTCTTCCTTAGAGGATGACCTAAAAATAGTAATCCTTTTGATTGGTATATAAAAAAGATGTGGGCCAAAGCCTTGAATGTCTTATATCTATCCAAGCTCGGGCAAGGTGTGTTGATGATAGTCTAGATTAGGTGAAGTATCCCTAAGTAGCCAGCATGATCAACTAGCCTCCTAAGTGAGTCACACACATACAAACTGATTGGATAGACACCACAGACCTTACTATAACCCAGTTAATTAGAGACCCACCTAGTTCACCTTCAAATCAAGTGTCTTATTATACTGCAAGGGGTTGCAGAATTTCCCCCAAATATTCTCAACATATGTGTTCTAGGGTATTGTGTTGATGAAAGAGATCTTCATTAGCACAACAACAATATGTGGGAAAGGAAAAAACACAAGCACCTACGTCATGGATCTATTAGAATAGGAAAAACCCTATTCTCCCAAGAACACCTGCATGCAAACCTGTCACATGGAAGAAGCAAAGACAGAAGACAGAAGACAGAAGAAGCTATGGAGGCCAAAAAGTTAGAGACATCATATCCATGTTCAAAGAATGAATTTCTATTATGAACAAAATGATTACAATATAATCTCCTTACCAAATACAAAGAGGTGAATCCTTATAAAAGGAAACATGAAACCCTAAAAGGGAAAACCTAAGGAAAGCTTAAGCAACTAGAGTGAATAGGTGAGTTAGTAATTAGATCAAAATGATTTAATTAATTAACCCCCCTTAAGATAAGCTTAATGAGAAGCAAAACCTAGGAAACTATTGCAGAAAGTAGGAAAGATGGGTCCCAGCAACAAGGCCTGATGAGGCACCCAAGTACAAGAAATCTCTATGAAACAGGGAAATAAAGAAAACCCAATGGGAAAAACTTTACCCCAAAAAGAGATGAACTAGATGAAGGAAACAAAGCCTCCAATCTAGGAAAAAGGTTCCAGAGAAAGGAACAAGAAAGAGCAAGAAGCATCTCTTAAGCATGAGGCTGCAAACACTGTCAGAAGTAACTGCTGGAACCCCCACTGAAGTGCATGACTAGGTAGAGAAGACAAAGTCTGAAGAGCTAAACAATCAAACCAAGGAAGAAATAGAACCAACAGGTGAACCCCCCCATAATGCTGAATAGGGAGATGGGTGACAGGAACATTGAAATGCAATGCCAGAAACATCTGCAGAAAGAAGAATCAGGAACACCAACAGTGCAATAGAAGTATAAGCATAGGATAAAGGGTAGTGTCACCGACACACAACATGGGCTAATGTCATGGAAGGTATGCTCACTTGACAAAGGTGGATGAACATAAAATAACAAAACATCATAACCCCCCATGACATTTTATAATAGAATGAAAGTACAACACACATAAGGTGTTCAAAATCTAAGAAATATAGAAGTAGGCACTTTATCTTAGTGCGTTTACAGAAAAAGGAATGCTACAGAAGAGAAGCATACAAGTTCAGAAGTCAGAAAGAAGAGTGAGCTAGAAGATCAGAAGAAGAGATAGGACCTGTAGAACCCAAGTAATCTGCCAGAGTGTGAAAGATGCCAAACTTAGAGGAGAGAGAATATAGAAAAATTACCCCTACAAATGAATAACTCACAGAACCATCTTTTCGACGATATCTGGTTTGCCAAAAATAGAGTCCGGATGAGCCAGATATGGCTCCCGAAAGGCAAAAAAAAACATCAGACTTTGATAGAAAAAAACACTATCAAAATAGCAGAGCCAAAAAACCTAACCACCATGGTTAGAAAGAGCTCAGAAAGAAATTTTTGATGATATAATGAAGTCCAAAAAAGGCCTCTATATGCTCCAGATAGAGTGAAAACAATGAGAAGGGCTCAAAAAATATCAAAATCTAGGTTTTAAGCCCCTAGGGCTAAAAAATTCCAAGCTCCTGGGCGCATGACACACGCAAGGGGATGCACTGAAGCCCTTGGTCACCCATATGACCATCGTGGGTAGAAAAAGGGCTAACAGACCCACGGGCGGCCCAAGTGGTGGCGCGGCCAGGCGGTGGAGCCGGAGCGGTGGGTGCTGGAGCAGAGCGGGGGCGGCGGCGGGGCCGCGTGGGGGGTAGAGCGTAGGGTCGGCGGAGCGGCGGGGCCGATAGATGGTGGGGGCCGGGAGGCAGCTGAGTGGTGGCCACAGGTGGGTGGGCTGTGGAGGAGGGTGTAGCCAGAGGCGCTGCCGTCGGGCTCGGGGCGCAGCGGTGGCGCGCGGGTTGCGCCAAACAAAATGTGAGGCCTCACCCCGAACCCCATCGTAGTTTTCCAGTTTCCTGCTTATGATAGATTTAGCATATGATACTTTACTTTTGATGCATGATAGACATTATGGAATTTATGCTTTATGTCACGGATTTGATTATTTTGGATGCATGGACATATGATGCCTTATGATGCACCTTATGGACTTTATTATGTTTTCTATTATTGACATTTATTTTGAGACTATTGATTCAGAAAATTATTATGATTATGTTATGGTTATTGATGAGATTTGGATTTATTGGATATAGAAGTTGAATTTCAATTTATTGCAATGTGAATTTTACCTTATGATAAATGCTTAAAATGAGAATTATGTAATCTTGTGATCTTTAGTAATAACTTAGTATATGGATGATGTCCTTGTATTCTGAATATTGCTTATCTCTTTATGATGTATATTTATTTTATCGGACTACTGATATTTGAATTGAGTGTGCAGGTGAGAAACCATGGTATTTTATTCGGGGAACCAAACAAAGAGAATTGTGAACTCAGTTTGAGCCAAGGTTGCATCTAATGAAAGGCAAAACCTCGTTGTTTCATAATTTTATTCATAAACGTATGTGGATGAGTGTGGTAGCATAATCTTAAAATGTATTATTAAATTCTTTATTCTTGAGAGTTGCCTAAGTGGATATGACATGGCCTAGTGATGTGTAAATTTTTGTGTGTGTCATTTGACACTTGTGTTTGTACCTAAGGCCATGATGTGTCAACTTGGGAATGGTTGTCCATCTACCTAGATTAGTACATTGGTGAATCCCCATATGCATGCCTTGGGTTGGGAGATGGGAGTATGGTCACCTCATTGAATTTTCGAAATTACTCTTAGAATGG
>MU228403.1:6287111-6353416 GCA_018584345.1 Thuja plicata
TACCTGCAAATAAAAAAAAAAGAAGAGGAAGAAAACTAGGGTTTGGGAGGAAGAGAAAATAGAGAGAGAAAACAAAAAAAGAAACTTTTAGCCTCTCTCATATTTGACCCTAACCCTAATTTCGAATTAAGGTTAGGGATTTTCAAAAGAGGGGGAAAAGAAAAGGATTATATTTGAAAAACTTTATTTAAAGTAACCTCTTTATTAAAAGTTTAAATCCCCTAGTTAATTTAAGTTTGGATTAAAATATCTTAAGGGAAAGACTTATAATTGATTAATGAGACAAATTAAAAGTGAAGTTATGCAATGAATAAATATGTTTATTATTGGATAAGTATTGTGGAAAGTTAATAATGTAATTGTATGTTTCTTATCTATCAACTATTTCATATTACAAAACTTAATAGTTGATTTCCTTATGAACTTTTATTTTAGTAAATATTTACCAGTAGGAAATAAATGATCATAACAGACAATTTATTTAAACATCACTATTTATTTCTTAGGAGATCACCTTACTATATAGTGAATCTGAAAATTTAAGGATTTATTTGATTAAACGTCTTATTGAACTATTGAAAAATTTAAAGTTTGTTCCTTATTAAATCAAGTCCTTGTCTCGAATACCCAGTCTTAACGTTCGAGATTATATGTTTCCTCATCGGGCCCAGTTTTATCCTAGTCCTTAATTAAACCCATAATTTAATAATTTATTTAGAAATTATTATTAGGGGGTGAACCGAATTAAAGTTTTTAAATAAATCTTGGGGAATCATAATGTTATTTTTATGTAGTCAATATATGTGGCCAGTATACTGACTATTATAAAAATAATAATATGGCAGTACCCTACCCTAGAGAGTTAATTAAGCATAGAGTTCTTCATCTAATAACTTACCAGACTTTTTGAATGACCCTGGTGACAGAGAACAGGGAGTCTCTCTCTCATTCTCCACATCATCAAACTCTATTAAAGTATCATCAAGATGACATGTATATTCAGATAACCCTCATTTTGTGAATCTTTAAATTTAGAAGCGATTAGGGTTAAGGGATGTTGACACTAGTCATGATTCCCCTTCGATCCTCTTAACAATAACATTACTACATAATTTCACCATTTAAAAAAAAAAGTTGTTGCATTTTTGGGCGCAAATTTTTGGGCATGACACAAAAACAATTGCCTGTATTTTTTTTTAAACAAAAAAGGCATTAAAAAATGATTTTTTTGAATTTTTCTCGGTTTCCATGCCCGTACGGCACTGGAAACCAAATTTTTTTTGCCTCGGAGCCAATTTGTCCAAAATGGATAAGTTTTATATGGATTCTAGGGTTTTTGGGTGCTCTGAGCGCAACGGTAATGTCTATTTGAGCCCAAAATGACCAGAAACAAAGGTCCCCGTAAATCCACACAAAAAACTTCTGAAAAGCCAGGAAAACCCCCAGCTTCTGAAACACTTCGACAAAACATGAACAACCAGCTGTAGGATGGCTCTGATACCATGTTAGAATAGGAAAAACCCTATTCTCCCAAGAACACCTGCATGCAAACATGTCACATGGAAGAAGCAAAGACAAAAGACAGAAGAAGCTACGGAGGCCAAAAAGCTAGAGACATCATATCCATGTTCAAAGAATGAATTTCTATTATGAACAAAATGATTACAATAAAATCACCTTACCAAATACAAAGAGGTGAATCCTTATAAAAGGAAACACAAAACCCTAAAAGGGAAAACCTAAGGTAAGCTTAAGCAACTAGAGTGAATAGGTGAGTTAGTAATTAGATCAAAATGATTTAATTAATAACTCAAAGGTCTATTACTCTAACATGATCTTCGTGTCCTAGTAGCATGGATATTACTGTGTGATCTGACAAAAATCAAAAGCATTGGGCCTATAACATGACATCTTGAAGTGAATAGACCATAGATTAATATGATTATTTCTATTTTGACCGTGTGTGGAGTTAGTTTTCTATCTGACTAATCTTTTATCTACAAACATTATGTCTACTGTGTTTTCTTGTGTGATCATTTTTATCGCAAAACCAACATCTTACAAAATCAAATGAGTCAAACATGTTGAGTGTCTAGGGTGTCGACAGAAGTCTATTCCAGAAAACATATTACCTCACTATCCTAAAACTGATTTATCAGTTAACTTCAAAAATACAATAAAATTTTCAAAACTATCGTATATTTCTGCAATTGATGGAAGTTTTCCACAATTGATGGAAGATTTCTGCAATCAATGTGTTTATTACGACAATTGAATCTTTTATTGCCGCAATCGCTAGAAGTTTACTCCAATTGACCATGCATTCTACTGCAATCGACATAAATTTTCCGCAATCGATCAAAAGATCTATGCACTTATTCTATCAAAATAGTCTGGGTTCCTTTGTCAGAACAATACATTTTATTAGTCCAAAACCTTGGAAAAGTCTCTTGTGTTGTGTGAAAGGTTAGCGTGTACATTTTGGAAAATAACAAAGAATTCATGAAATCTCAAACATCTAGGATTACCTCTCTTTTCTGTTTTAGTTGTTGTTTAGCATTGATAAATTCAAATAGTTTAGATTAGATTATCTTGATCTCATTGTCTCAATTTCATCACCCTTTTATAATGACTCTGCCTCATCTAAGAAAAGAGTTAAATCATATCTTATCATCATCAATCTCTAAGATCAAGGGAATTCTAAGTTTTTTCTTAGAAATACCCTTGTTAAATAGGAGCTCAAACTCTCTTTGAGAGGTTGTCCCTTTTTTTTTTTTTTTTTACATCACTCATTTTTAGTTAAATCTTGGAAAACGCCATGTCTTTTACACCTTATGGAGGACCTTATACTAGGTCAAAGGCTAGATACCAACAAGATGAATCATATTTTAATTTATCTCCCCCATGGGAAGAAGAACCAGAGATTGACCCATTTAAACACACTGATCCCTTGCTATACATTGAAAATGTGGCTACACTTCCACTTGGTTCCCAAAGGCCAAATATTTTCAAGATATCATGGATGAAGAACTAGAAGACATAGAACAAGATTCTTATTCTACACAAGTGGTAGATGCTATAGTATAAATAAATCCTGAGAGATTCCTAGCAATGTTAATCAACAAAGGAGTCAAACTTCCTATTGAATTCAACATATACACAATATGGCCTGAAACCCGCCAGTAAGACAAAATACAATAGAAAGCTCTCAAATTAATCCTATGGTATCTCAAACCTTGTTTGTGCCATTATAAACATCTACAACATAAACATAGACTATGTCAACACAAACTAGCTCATCCACCCAAGCTAGTTCATCTTCCACTCAAAACATGATGGGTTCCCAAATAAGTGCATCCATGGTTTCTAGTTCATCTTAGGCATCTACCTCATTACCTATCACATTAAGTGCTCAATTTATTTCATCAGCACCTCAAAAAAGCTATAAACCATTTGTCACTACCCAAACATTGCAATCTATCCCTACTGGCCTTGGATCTGATGCCTCATCACTACTCGAATCAATCCCTATAGGTCTAAAATTAAGTCAACGTCCTCCAAGGACTAGATCTTTATTCCAATAGAGGTCTCAACAAAAATGATCACAAAAACCTTGGACCCATCATTTACCACAGTATCAACAAAACAATACATTTGGGAATCAATACCAAATCCCAAGAAGATCGTACATCCCAATGCAAGGGACTCAAAGGAAAAGTCTTATACCAACTAAGAGACAAAGATCCAATGCTAGAAATGTTCTTCAATCCCAAATGGACATGCTAATACAACAAGTGAAAAAATTCCAAACTCAAATGATGGATATTAAGAATAAGGGACAAACTAAGTCCTATACTATGGAGGACTTGTACCCAATACCCTTTTGATCATTCTTTACACATGTCTTGGTTTCTAGAACATTTTGCAGTACCTAAATTTGACAAGTATATAGGCAACACCAATCGTGTGGATTACATCAAGGAATTCTTTTCTAGTTGCATATAAGTCACACATGATGAACCATACTTAATGCGACTATTTCCATAGAGTTTAACCAGACCCACAAATCAATTGTTCTCACTTACCACATGGTATTCACTCTTGGGGTGAATTGGCTCAATAATTTATCATCGCTTCCATCACAACATAGAACGCAAGGTCAACATCAAGGACCTTTGTGATGTCAAGCAAAAAGAAGGTGAATCCTTTGTTAATTTTTTACAAAGATGGAGAAACACAGGAAACATAATCACATATGATGTTCCTAGGAAAGATCTAATAGTCATGTTCATCAATAATCTGATCCCGAACATGTCTTTTACTATAGAATTCCAACTCGCTCCCAATTTCAAACAACTGATAGAATGAGGCGTTCGATGTGAGAAATATTTGGTCAAAAGAGGAATTCTTGCGGATCCTTCTCAAACAACCACCACTAAATCTTAAACTGATAAAGATAAGTGGTGGAAGAAAAATAAAAATGTCACCAACGATGGTGTCATTGATGTCAAGATGATCAATTATGATCAACCAAATATTTCATTACAAGGGGCACCCATGCCAAATCGGACACCTGCAATGAAAACTCCACACACTAATACTCAAGTTCAAATGCCAACTTCTCAAGTGACAACAATATCCCAGAATAAAAAAAAATGCAATGCCAACAATGATTTCCTTTTCCAAAATGTGAGTACACTCTACTAGGAGAATCAATTGAATCAACACTAAAAAAGTTGATCCAAGCCAATACGATCACTTTACCAGAAATCAGGGAATTTGAACATGGTGGTCTAAACCTAAGTGGTGGAAAAATAATGGTTTTTGTGAGTATCATCGGGTCAAGGGTCATAAGACATCAAATTTCTATTGATTAAAAAAATTCTATACAAGTCTTAATTGAACAAGGGATAATTGATATTAACAATACTCAATCCAAGGGTACCACAGTTCATACCATCTTCAATGATCCTTTTCATAACCATAATAAAGGGAAAACCTCCGCATTTGGTAGTCAGTCCAAGAAATTCAATTATACCTATTCTACCTTTGATAGTATGATAAATTTCATAAATCCTACAGAAAGCCAAGTTGCTACCATCACTACTAGAGATAATAATTCTAAATGCACTGTTACAACTCTTCATTCCAAAGTTGTTCTACAAGGAATGCCTTCTACTTCTTCTACAC
The DNA here is from genome assembly GCA_018584345.1 of Thuja plicata. Classification (NCBI taxonomy): domain Eukaryota; kingdom Viridiplantae; phylum Streptophyta; class Pinopsida; order Cupressales; family Cupressaceae; genus Thuja; species Thuja plicata. Next base: position 6,292,302 of record MU228403.1, read on the forward strand.
CAGCAAATCCCACACCAACTTCTAATACACAACCCAGTTTGGTGGATGAACTCAAGAGCACACCCACCCAAATCTCCATTTTTGAACTATTGCACATATCCCTAGAGCATAAGCAAGCTTTGGACCAGGCTCTTCAAAATGTAGTTGTCCCACGAGACATATCTCTAGAAAATATTCAAACCATGGTCAATTATATTACTGCTAACAAACATGCCACATTTACAGACCATGATTTACCACCACACAAACCTCTGCACAATGATCCCTTGCATTTTATTTTCCAAGTGCATAGGCACATGATCCAACGAGTCCTCATTGATGGCGGGGCTAGATTAAACATCTGTACTCTCAACGTAATAAAAACCTTAGGTTACTCAGAATCTAGTATTGAGGTCACCAAAAGAATCAATATTTGAGCATATGACAAGAAGTAAGGTCATCTAAAGATATAATTATTTTACCAGTCAAGATAGGGCTAGTGATAAAGAGCACTCCATTCCAAATCCTAGACCTTGAACTAGGATATAACATGTTACTTGGAAGACCATGGATACATGAAATGCAAGATGTCCCTTCAACATATCATCAATGCATAAAATTTCCCTACCAAGGAGCAAAGATCATAATAGAGGGAGATCCCAACCCCTTTCATTATTGCAACACTATAAGAGGCAATGCAAAAAATCAGGTACCATTAAATCAGGAAGCCAATATTCCTTCCGCTTCTGATTCCATTCTAAAGGATATACCAAGAAAGGCAGTCAAAATATCAATACAAGACAAAGGAAGTGGTGAATACCGCTACGAGAAAGCCTTCACCATCACCAACATGCCTCTATCTCCTAGATCATATGGAAGGCCTAGACCAATGAAAATAATTGAGGATCCATAACCAGTAATATTCAAATGTCTGCCGAATAGATTTGTTAAATCAGGAGAACTAAGTGAAGAAAACCCCTTTGATCCAAACATTAATATTTGGTTATATCAAGATCCCCAAGAGACACCAACAATACAAATACCCTTGACACAACATGAAACTAGATATACTATGCTGCAACAATATGGCTATGATGGTAAAATTGGTATGGGTGCAAGACACCATGGATTGACCGAATTATCTTTACCACCAACTCAAAGGAACAAAGAAGGACTAGGATATGGTCAAGTTAGAAGCAATACAATTGTCTGAGATATTTTAGTAGATGGAAAAGAAATTGATGAATCAAACTGGGGGAAAAATCAAGGACATAACCCAATCAACAATATACTCCAGAAAATATTGCCACCAGAAGTGGAAACCACAAATTCCCAAATAGCCCTTAATAAGGTGATCTTAAACGATGTGGAAAGTGAAATACCCAATGAGTGTTCTAGCATGACTGATTCTCATGAGTATGAGTGGTTATCCCTCCATGGCTCTAAACTGCTTATTATTGGACATTCCCCTTGATCCAATAATACCATAAACCTTAATGACGTGTTCGACCAACTAAACTTAGAAGATCAACCCTATATTGATAAGCATGTCGATGTCCATTCCTTAGGTGGTGTGTCTAACTCCCATTCCAAATTTTTTGGGACTATCTCTACAGTTGCATTCACACAAACTTAGTCTTCCTCCCACACTGGCCTTTTTTTGATCTACCTCAAGTTAATAGATTGAGACCCATAAGGATGTCCTGACATAGATATTTTTGAAAATGATGAAGCCATTATAGATTTCATGGGGTTTTGTGAAGGAATACCATTAGGAGATCACAAGACATGATTCTCCTTTGAATTAGATAGATCAACATACTTTGGGGAGGAGGCTCCTCTTTCTAGTCGCAAAAGTAAAAATAAAAACAAAAATAAGAGTCATTAAGTGAAAACCGAAAGGCACTTTCTAACCATGAAAAAGTAAAGATAAAGGACATATCTTTTTGGTGAAAACCTCTTTGAGGTGCCAGAGGATGGAAATTTGGATCTCCTCCCCTTAAAATAAGAACAATCAACATTGATAGTAGAGGAAAAAAATGTAGTGAATCTAGGGGATGAAAAGAACCCTAAGAACATCTATCTGGATAAATCCTTTTCACCTAAGGAAAGAGAATAGTTTATTGGTTTTTTCAAAGATCAAAAAATCAAATTTTCTTGGTCTTATGCTCACATGACAGGTTTGGATTCAAAGCTCATACTACATCACCTACCACTTTTTCCTAATGTGAAGCCAGTTTAACATAGGTTAAGAAAGATGCATCCTCACATTGCTCTACTTGTCAAAGCTGAACTAAAGGAAATTTTAGGTACAGGTTTCATAATACCCATCCCATATGTGGACTGGATATCAAATATAGTGCCAGTTAAAGAATATTATGGTTAGATTTGAATATGCACAGAGTTGAGAGATTTGAACAAAGCATGTCCAAAAGATGATTTCCCATTACAAAACATCGATATCATCATAGATTTGACAACAAAACATCAAATTTTGTCACTTATGGATGGATTCTTAGGTTATAACTGTTGGCATTTTGACTTCTTGAGGATGCATGACTCATTTTGTGTTGTCATCATGGCTACAAAGTCATGTTTAATTTCTGTCATGAAAGACAAAATGACTAAGTATAGAAAATAGGGCAGACAAAGATACTCAACGATCAACACATCAGCATACATGCGAGAGATCAATTGAGCTTATGCACATTTAGATATATATTTTATGATATGTGTACATGCTACATCCATACATGCATAGTACAGAACAATAGTACGGTGAAGTTACATGCAGATAAATAGACCAGCAGTCCAGAAGACAGAGCATGGTAGCCGACTACTGTTTTGATCAACGTGAATTATTTTGTAATGTAATGGCTAAGCACCTTTGGTTATATGTTTTTAATGATGTAATTAACATTTTAGTAAACATGCTTAAGCCGACTTGTTCGGAAGCGTTGTGTATTTAGTTTTAGGGCCGACTAGAGGCTTGTTTTGGGTCGCGCCTATTCAGATATGAACATATAAGTATGTAATGTAAAGTTATGTTACAAGTGTTAATTATTATGTAAGAGGAAGATACAGAAGAGTATTATAATGAAGTCAGTATATGATATAGCTCTTTAAGAGAGTAAGAGCATTCACATATACATGGAACTGATCAAAGAATAGTATCATCACAATAGTTCACTTTTGATATAGTGTATATCAACTTTCAGAAGGTTGTAGCCTTCATCTTATTGGGTAGTGAGCCTAGGCAGTGAGCCATATACCTTTAACAGGGTTTTTTAAAAGACTCCTAATAGGTTTAGACCTTTAACCAGGTCATTGTACTCATATTGTAAAGACTTCTTCTAACATGGCAAAGGACTTTAACAGGTTCATTATACCTAGTACAATATTTGTGGGTACTAATTCCCACTGGGGTTTTCCTCTGATCAAGGTTTCCCCGTAATCATATCATGTGTTATGAGTTCTTATATTAAGCTTCATTATATGTATGTTTGATTTATGTTTAAGTTGCTGAAAAGTAATTAATAGACAAACACTGATTCACCCCCCCTCTCAGTGTTTCCAACAATAACCTAATAAAAATTGCACTAGAAGGTCAAAATAAGATAAAATTTACTTGTGCATGGGGTACTTATTACTGGAATGTGATGCCTTTTGGACTCAAGAATGTATGTGCCACCTATCAATGTGCCATGACCAAAATATTTCATGATATGATTCATAAAAAAATAGAGGATTACATCTATGACATACTGGCTATGTCAACACTCAGGGAAACTCATCTACAAATTTTGGATCAGATATTTGATAGAATGCAAGAATACAAGGTAGGATTCAACCCAAAGAAATGCACATTCAAAGTTACTACTGGAAAACTCCTGTTACAAATTTGGTTTCCATTGCACAAAAATATTGACCTATCAATGCCTAATATAACCACTACACTTATAAAATCCATAGGAGGAAATTAGTCCCTTGTCACAAATCCCAAGAGGAGCACTGACCATTTTGCCAACAATCTCTCCCTCAACATTACTTGAGGGGATTCAAACATATGACCAAGCTCTAATACCACTTTTTACAAGTGTGATTTTCATTGCACCAAAAGGTCAACATGTCAATGACCAATACAACCAATATACTTATATAATCCATAGGAGGCGGTTAGTCCCTTATCACAAATCCCGAGGGGAGCGCTGACCATTTTGCCAACAACTCCTTGGTTTCATTATCTCATACAAAGGAATTGAAGTAGGTACAAAAAAGGTTAAGGCCATCCTTGACATGCCACCATCTACAAATATGAGATGACTATGGGGTCTACAAGGAAGATTACAATCTATCAGGAGATTCATCACCTGATTGGAAGATAAGTGTCATCCGTTCCAACACTTACTACATAAAGACATAATATTTGTATGGAATGCCAACAAGATTTTAAAACTTTCAAAGATTATCTACTAAAATCCCCTGTATTGGTGCCACCAATTCCAGGCAAGCCACTTCTGTTATATAAATCAACAACAGAATCAACACTAGGTGTTCTTTTGGCTCAATATGATGATTAAGGAAAGGAAAGGGCCATCTACTACATCGGTAGAACATTGGTGGGCTATGAAATCAATTATTTAGAAATATAAAAGGCATGTATTATAGTTGTATTTGCTTCTTATAAGTTAAGACATTATATGCTAAGTCATCAAACGAAGTTCATTGCAGACATAGATACATTAAAATACTTGTTGAGTAAAGCAACATTAACTAGATGACTTGCTAAACGGGTCATGATCTTAAGTGACTTTGATATTGAATACATGGATCAGAAGCTTATCAAAGGGCAGGTTATTGCTGATCAACTGGTAGAAGCACCAATTCTAGATCATCAACCTATAGTGTCTAAGTTTCCATATGAATCAATCCTTATAGTACAAGTGGAAATAGAAGTCTGGCAGTTATTATTTGATGGATCATATATGAACCATGGTGCAACAACATTTATAATACTCATCACTCCACAAAATGATGCAATTCCTAAATTTTTTCAACTCAATTTTCCATGTACAAATAAAATAGATGGGTATGAAGCTCTAATCATCACATTAAAAATGGCTGTACAATGGAGAATAAAGAACTTGAGAGTTTATGGTGATTCCCAATTGGTTACCAGTCAAGTCAATAATGATTACATGACCAAAGAAGAAAAAATTGTCCCATACAGACAATTTATGGACAACTTGAGTGCTTCTTTTCATTACATTATATTTGTACAAGTTCCAAGGGTTTAGAACAAAGCATCAGATGCGATGGATACTATAGCATCTTTGATCGACATGCTAGATAATGAAATCAGATTCTAATTTTTGGTAGAATAATTAATGATACCAACCTATAAGGCTCCAATGAAAGAATCAATATATGTCCTTGTTGGTCCCAAGTCTCCCTAGTACAATGATGTGTGTTGGTTTTTTTAGGTTTTTAGAGACATGTTAAAAATTTGGGTTCTCAGTGTCAGTTTGTATGCCTTACCTTTTGATAATTTCAAGTGTGGCCTCAATTTTTTTTGAAAGTGTGTATCCCAAGAAATTGTTCTTTAAAAATGCATAATAACCCTAATCCCTATTTGTCCTCAGTAGGGTTTGTGTTTCCAATTTTGCATAATCGTGCCCTAGATCCTTATGTTTTCAAGTTGACTTTTATGTGCATGATCTTTTATTTCTTTTGAGTCTCTAAGTCTCATAAAGGTTGGCAGTTTTCTCTTTTCATTTAGTGACCCAGTGCAACAGTTATCTCCTAGTTTCTAGAAAACTGGTGGTTAGTGGAAATCATCTAGTGATTCAGCGGAAAGATTATCTCTGAATCTTGTGATCTTGGAGGTCATAGGGAAAACATTCAAAGATCAAGCGATGAAGTAAAAGACTTAACAAATGATGTTAGTCGCTGAATCTCGTAAAGAAATGGTTAAGTCATTTGAAATTTAGAGATCAAGCGCATACTGTAGATGCTGGAAAAGATCAAATGCTAGTGCTGAGTCTCTTAAGTTGAGCCGAGTTAAAGAAGTCATTCAGCAACTTGGAGAATGTATTTCCACTGAATCTCTTAAAGAGGCCATGGTTAAATATTTTATTCAGAGATCAAAAGAATTATGTTGGTGTTAAATGTTCAAACATGAGCATATTCTAAGTTAAATCTTAAGAGATTAAGTGTCGACCATTGATCACATCTCAGATGTGTGGCTATCACTGAATCTCTTAATAAACCAAGACAAGAAGAAATAATTTAGCGATCAGGAGATGGAAGACCAAGTTTGATCAGATGTTGACACGTGTCCAAAATATTAATGAGATAGGCGGCTAGCCTCGAGTCTCTAAATAGAACCTGAGGTCAAGAAAGTATTCAGTGATCTAGTGGTAGCCTTTATCTCCAAGTCTCCTGACTAAATCATGGTTAAGACTTTTATCTAGAGATCACGAGATTTCCTTTATCTTTGGATCTCAGAATTAATTGGGGTGAGATAAAGTCTTATGAGATCTAGAAATGATTGTTGATATAAAGAAAGATGAGTGGCTGGTATTCAATCTATGAATTAGAATAGAGTTAAGACAATCATTCAGAGACTTAGAGATACTTGTTATCTCTAGATCTCAAAATCAAACCAGGGTTGAAAGAAATGTTTAGAGATTACGAGTTAAAGTCTTATCTCCCAATATCCAAATAGACTTTGGGTTAAGTAAATCCTTCAGAGACTTAGCAAGGATCATTGATCAAAGTAGAGATGTGTGGATGTCTCCAAGTTACCAGATATAGTAAAAAGGTTAGAGATCATTCAATGATTATGAGATAATGGGCTCAGATGCATACATGTGTCCAAGTGGCCAGTCAAATCAGTGGTTCTCACTAGATCTCAGATTAAACTCAAGGTTACATATGTTAATTTAGTGATTAAGTCTATCTCTGAATCTCGGGATTTGACCAGAGTTAGCATGGATATTGGGAAATTTAGAGATCAAGGTTACCTCTGAAACTCAAAACAGACAAGGGTTAATGCTGAGTCTAATGAGATTAATTGTTAGTCGTTGATGAAAAATAGATCCTATGGCTATCGCAGGATCTCGTAAAGTGACTGGGATTAAGAGAAGTATCCAATGACTTGGAGATTTCTTTAGTATCTTAATCTCCAAATTAAATTATGGTCAAGTCAAAATAGGTAAAGTTACATTGCGAGATTCAGAGATACAAAGAGAGGAATTAATCAGGGTTAAAAGGTGAGTCAGAGGTAAAGTAAATTAAACTAAAGAAAAGTTCATGTGGTTTGGTTTAGATTGTGTGGTTGGCACTGAATCTCAAAATGAATTAGAGTTAAGCAAAACATTTAATGACTCAACAATTGCCTTGGCGCTAAATCTCCAAACGGAACCACAGTTAAAGACAAGTCTAATGAAATTTAAGGTGGGCCATTGATGTAGTAAAATATCTAGGGTTGTCGCTTGATCTTGTGATGTAACCCAAGTCAAGAAAATAATTCAGTGACTTAGAGAGCTTATTGTCTCTGAATCTCCAGACTAGACACGAGTTAAGGTAAACATTCAGAGATTACAAGATTTAGCTGGTCACTGAATCTCTAGATGAACCATAGTCACGCAGAGTATAGTGAAATGCTAAGAGCTTGATGTCACGCCATTTCTAGATAATGAAATAAATTTATAGAGTTGAGAAAGATAGGAGATCTTGATAAAGTACCAGTACTTTGCTGAGTTGTAAAAAAGTGAAAAAATCAAGCCAATCAACCGTTGCCTAGGATTTTTTTTAAAACATTTTATAAAGTTTTAAAAGAAAAAGTAATCATATCTTTTTTCTAGATCTCATTTCAAATTAAATTACTTGTCAACTTCATGCGCCATGGCTAGCACATAATTGAATTCAATACATCCAGAGTAATTACTGAGGTAACTGAACACCGACATTCAGAGTTCCCAACTGGATTTTTGCATTCATTGCTCAGTGATAAATAGACTCAGGACTTGTATATTCTGCTTATCAAAATTTTCAGAAGAATAGAGCGAGAATTTCAGGAATTACAAAGATTTGTGATGCAGAGATTGTTCAGAGAGACTTAATTGAGAAGTAAGCCAACATGAGTCAACCAAAATCCAACAAGGCTTCACATAGTGGGGGAAGCAAGGATACATGGGAAGAAAACAAGGTGAAGAGGAAATACTCAAAAGAATTCATCACATTGTTTCCAGGGTCTAGCCAAAACAAAAAGGTTAGTGATGAATTTTTCTTTGAACCCATGTCTAATTGTAGGGATTCCATTACCCCAAGTAGTACTGGTTACCATTTATTTAATTATTTCTGCAATAATAGAACTAGACAAATCCCTATTTGCAATCCATGGACATTAGGTCTAGAAAAATTGATAGTCCTAGATGTTTTCCTAGATGTTGACTTGCTAATTGAGTTATCTAGGAAGTACAATATAGTGTCTAAAAATATTAGAAAGAGTGATAAAAAAACCCTAGTTACCTTAGATAGGGCTTATTTCATGAAGGATTTTGGTGTCTACCATGCCTCTACCACAGAGATTGATTTGAACAAACAAAGGGAAAAATACAAGAGGGAAATCAATCTAGTAAAAGTTTTGATCCTTACTAACATGCCTAGGTTAGGAAAATATATAGCCCCATTACCCGCTAGCAAGAATGTACCTTAAGAATTCAAAGACCTGCACTTCTACATGAAGTATCTAGCATATGGGCTGTGCAGAGTATTGGGAATTGATGGAGATGTGGAGAAAATGCATGTAGATCTGTTGATGATCATCCTAGACATCCAAAACTCACATGTCAACACTGATTTTGATTACATTCGGTATGTTATTGACTGGATGCATGAGGGTTTTATAAGTCTTCAGAAGGGTATCCATCCAAAATTCATGCATTGCTCTCTTTTAATGCACCTGATTATTTTCCATAATATCAATGATATGGATACTCAAAATTTGAGACCAAGGACATACATCAATGGCCAACCAAACCTTGTGCAGTTTTGGATTAGGGTATGAAATTATACATCTAATGAGCATGAGTTATGTGGTTTCCAAAATTGGATTGTACATCCAATTTTAAGTTTACTTGGTGCAAACATAGTTAGGTTATCTGTCAAGGTGCTAAGGCTTCTAAGGCCTTGTGAATATGTTGATAAATGGCCAGGAGATTGTAACTGGGGAGAATTATAATTGGAGAAAAATTACACATTAATCAGAGTGTATGGTATTCCTCAACCCCCACATATACTTATAAAGTATGTTCCTCCAAGGGTTTCATTAATGGAATTCATTGGGAAGCTAATATGGACAGACAAAGGGAATTTGGCCCCTCACAGGAAGGGTACATTCACAACAAGGAATTTCCATATCTATGATTTTGTTGTAGGGAAGAAGGCCATGGAAGGAATAAATAAATGGTTGGGAAAATATAGGATGAGCATGGCCCAATATTGGTATGTAGACCCTGAGGGTTTCATCAAGAGTGATAATAAATTGCTAACCCCAAGTGTAACCAACATCCGAGAATATGAAGGATGTGATTAAGAGGATGTCATTAGAAATATTATTTATGAGGAAGAAGCTAAGCAGAGAGAAGGAAAATATTGGGACTTGGTGGACTTGGAGAAGAAAATGAAAAAAAAGGTATTCCTTTTGGAGGTTTCTTCCTGGGATTTCCTTACATGACTAGGATTACCAAAATGATTGATATGTATGATACTTTATATAATCAATTAGAAAATCAAATAGAGGAAAAGAAAAAAGTGCCTAACAGATACTCATCTTTTGAGTATGATGAAGACAATGAGGGAGGTTATGAGATGCATAGCCCTCCTCAGATGGATCAACCACCTGGTTTTGAAGCTAGCTCAGAAGCTCCTGATACTGAGGCAACAAGTGAGCCTCCTAGAAAGAATTAGAGGACAGAGAAAGGAGGACCCTTTCAAATAGAGGGACAGGGAAAGAAAAAAGATAGAACTACCCTGGTTATTGGTGATAGACATTATCATCACCAATTAAGAAAGAATACCAGACAAGGTAAGAAAAAGGGAAAGGAGGTCCAAGAGGAGGTGGAATTTACCCTCCAATTATGGAAAGATGAAAGAGAGCTATACCAAGAAGAGATTATTCATGATGATTTTTTATCAAAAGTGATGAGTTCGAGAAATTTCTCATTTGGAGAAAGAAGCAAGAGGTGAGGACTCAATTGTAATTAACAGAGGGGCCTACACTTGGAGATGAAGCCCTGCAGGCTTTGAAGGCCTATGATCCTAACTCTGAGACCATCATAGCTAAAGAAGCTAGGCAATTGGTAAAATAAAGTGGTATGTTGCTGGTACCAGGATTGGACTTGGCCTCAGATTTTATTATTGATCAGATCAGGAAATATCCAGAGGCTCAATTATCTTCCAAGACTCAAATAGGAGAGATGATAAGATGCTGTAGATATGATCCAAGGTCCCAAACTCTTGCTATGTGGTCCTTGGCCCCAAAAATAGAAAATCCATCTCTGATTAGTGTAGAAGAAAAGATGGATGTGGACAAGATCATTTGGACTATCCAGAACACCTCAGATTTGGAAATTTCCAAAGTTGTTACTCACTTTGCTCACTTGAATGAGGCAAAAATAGAGCAATTATCAGCAAGATATGGAAGGCTCTTTGATTAGACAATGACCTTGGAAAAGGATAGGGAGAAGGGCCTCATGAAGATACAAGCATAAGAAGAGTAGTTAGAAGATCTGAAGGCAAAGTTGGAAGAGGCCTCCAAGGTTCTTCCTCCTCTAGTGCAAGAAGTGGAAATTGTTTAGCCTAATGCCACAGACGAACCTACTAAAGAGACATAAATAATTGATGAGGACAAGAATAAGGTTTCCCTTTCAGCCCTGTTAAATATTTTGCAGCACAGAATAAGTTTTCTAAAGGGAAGGATAGATGCAGCTCACAAGGCATACATCAAGTTTCCTGATCTTCAAAAGGATGTCAAAATTAACATAGTATCTTTGGATCCACTTTTCAGTGTGTGGTATGGAAGGAGATCTTTATTTGAGAGGCTAGAAGCATTGCAACCACGTTGGCTAGATCTTCCTGAATCAATGTGCCAAGTGGGAGAGGTGATTGAGAAAGTTGCAATAGCCTTGTCCTTTTTCAAAGAAAGGCAAATCAAATTCAATCAAGGTTAGCTATGTTTGGTCCTGATTTTAGAAAATTCATCCCTCAAATTAGAAATGAAAATGATGAGGTAAAAGCTATTGAGGAGTGGAAGGGAGAATTTGATACCTTGCTGTAAGAAAAAAGAGGTCTTCCTAGCAGAGGAAAATGTTTTGGATATGGAAAAGTTTAATAAAGCCTTACATGAAGTATTCAAAGTAGTAATAGACTTTGTTAAGTTTGTTGCAAATGTAAGGGTTATCACTGATGCTAGGTGGGAGAGCCAACTAAAGTAGTTGCAAAATATCAAGAGCTTCAACTAGCCAACCAAAGATGAGGTCACACTATGGGACAACAACACTAAGCCCAAGAAGAAGAAGCCAACAACAATAGACTTGGAGGAAATTGATGAAGAGTAAATGATACTTGGCACCTGATCAATGAGCACAGGGAGGGTAACTATCATAAAGAATAGTGTATGTTAGCCTGTATTGGTAGTCACTATGTCTCATAACAACTTTCATAAGTTACCTTGAATATCTGTGGACAAAGGTGCCAACTGTAAAAGATAAAGAATGATTGCAAAGTTGCTACTCAAGTTTCCCTCCTCCACCGACTGAATATTGTAACTATTTTTGTCTTCTAGTGCTTTTTGCTTTTCCTAGCCATCTGAAGCTTGTTGCATCATGTTTCTTTTAGGATTCCAAGATGGCTAGTATATACTATAAGTAGAAAGTTTTATGTATTTGTTAAGGATGGTGAATTCACAAATGCGAAGCAGTTTTATGATTTTCTATCTGGTTTAAGAATTTATTCATTGTGAATGTAATGAAATAGGGAAATTTTAATAAAATACAGTGGGATTCCTTTTGCATATCTTTTATTTCTTCATGTGTTTATATTTGAATTCTTGTGTATTGAGTTTGTAAGGCAAGTTTCAATATATTATTTATAAGGTAGATGTGAGATTGCTCTTAAGTTTCTTCCAAGGGAGGGGTAATTCTTAAGGGTAGTTTCAGAGGGTGCAATATTTTCATGAGAATTTGATACATAGGTATGGGAATGAGAAGATGATTTGTAAGGAATTTCATTTGGATTCTGAGTGTGTTATTATTAATATATTTATGTGAATATATCTTTTTTTGACTCTTTGCCCTGGATTAGGCACTCATCTCTCCTGGTTAAGCAATTATAATCATCAATCCATAAAATTTATAAACATTGAAGACATATTTTTCCATTAGTATGAAAGGAAAAACAATTTTGAAACCATCGGTAACACCAACACCAAAAGTCAAGCTTAGTGCAACCCGACAGTCAAGTTCTCAAGGGAACCTAACGACACAGTGCAACCCAAGAATGTTACAAAGTGGAACCCGAAAGAGTAACCCGACAACAAACCTGACAGAGGAACTCGACAGACTACAAAGCAACCTGAGCACTAGTCTACTGAGAGACAGTTAGAATTTTGAGAAATGTGGATATGAATTCCATGTCAGATAAAACACTTGTGTTTTATATTTATCTTTTTAATTAACTTTAAATGCATTTATTGAGGGACAAGCAATGTAATTGTAATTGTTTTAATCAATCTAAATAATTATAAATATGCAAACTAGGAGATCAAGGTCAAGTTGTAAACCTTCGATCAGAGAGTTATCATTGTAATACGTGAAACTCATTTTAGGTCAAACTCATTGTATAAATAGATATGTAATCAATTAGAACACGAGTGTGATGATGATTGTATTCAAGAAACACATCTATGGATCATAATGAGATTTTTATGTAGAAGAAAAACAAAAGGAAATAGGTTATCAACAACCAAATTCAAGGCTACCGAGCATAATAGAGGTATTGATCAATCACTATAGGTGATAAATATACATGTAATCTTTATTGGATCTGTAATCAATAATTGTAGATTGCATATACTCATGTCAATGAATATTTTTGACTACATTCTAACAAGTGTAGCAAATAGAAGAAAACCTTGAGAAAGGTGGATTTAACAATCCTTTGTAAATCTCTTAACTGAGTGCACACTAAATAGTGTTTTTAAAGCTCTTAACAGAGTAGACATTAACTAGTCTCTACAAAATACTCCTAACAGGGTAGATCATCAGAAGTGATAAAAATTGTAAGCCTTAACCGACCCCTTCTATTCTACAGATAGTGAAGCTTTATGGGTTTCATCTCCACCGTAGATTTTACCTTTTAACATGGGTTTTTTGTGTTACCAAATCTTGTGTCATGTGTCTATACATTTCATGAATGTTTACCTGTTAATTGATTTTATGATTTGATATAACATACACAAAGATAGAATAGCATATTTGGTTGGTAATACAATTGACTAATAAAAGGATTAAGGTTAAGTGATAAAAGTTTTGAGGGTACTGATTCACCCCTCCTCTCTCAGTACACATCATTCCATTATTTCCAACAATTGGTATCAGAGCCAGATCTCTTAATTGGAAAAGTTTAAATACTAAAGAGAAAAGATCATATAATGGAAAGGTACAAGCTAGACACGAGTATTGAGAATTAGAAGTTAGAGATACAAATCTTCTATGAGAAATATAAAGAAGCTAGAATCAAGATGAGATAGTTATTTGATGAAAGAAAGGTCATGGAATCTTGTTGTAATGAAATAGACTATCATGAAGAAGAGATACTTGATCTATTTGAGTCATCACAATCTAAATCTATCAAAGTATGAAAAACATCTGAAGAAAACATCACAAGTATGAATGAAATCAATCAAGATCTGGCTGGACAAGTGAAATCTTTGCAAATCAGTCAAGAAACATAGATGGTAAGAATGACCGACGTTATGAATGATGCTAGACAAGATGAGCAAGAAAGAACACTAGCTATTGATGACATGAGGAAGATTAATGAAAAGCTACAAGAGAAAGAATCAGAAATATAAAAACTTACTAAACATCATCATGAGATCACCAATCAGATTATTCTTATGAGTTAGGAGGCAAATCGAATGAACATAGAACTAAATAGAAAGCTGGAAGCTATTGTTGAGATAAGAGAATAAAATGAAAGAATAAAGTATGAAGTGAGAATTCAGAAACAACACAATGACATGATCAAGAGATCTGAAGAAAGTACCAAAAGGATGGATGATTTTCTAGATGGACAAAGAAGAGTCAACAACAATACCAGACTAGGGTATACCGAGAATGGAGAATCACCATACCAAGTTGATCCAAATAATGTCTACACAAATCCAAGACCAAGAAGGCAGTTATGCAATCACTGTGGTAAACTAGGCCACACATCAAATTTTTGCAGGAGAAAAATAAAAGGTATTCCTAAATCCACACCTTCATTCATAGGAAATTGTTATAAATGTAACAAGAAAGGACATAAAGGATATGAATGTAAATTTGAGGTGAAACAACCAAAGAAGGAAACCTACATGGACAAATACTGTCCTACTTGAAAAATACATGGGCACACATATCTTGAATGTAGGAAGAAGAAAAAGAAAGCATGGAAGCCTAAAGATAAAGAACATTCTTATCAACTGAAAAGAGTCGATAACTCATATGTTTGGGATTACAATACATGGACAAACTGCACAGTATGTGGTAGATATGGACACATTTCTGCAAAATGCATGAGAAAATGGATGAGAAAGTCTAGGAGCTAGACTAACCTTGGAATGACATGCTTACATTGTCATAAAGTTGGTCATCTAAGAAAGGACTGCAGAGATTGAGTGACAAAGACCATCACTTTTGCAAATGGAAATATCATTGAAGACATCAAGAAGATGAGAAACAAAATGTGGAGGAAAGCTACAAAAACTGATGGTGCTAGACCAGCCAATGCAATTGATGACCCCTTATCCAATGTATTTAGTGACATCACCACCCCCACCTAAGATGATAAGTAAGTATGGAACTTCACTATACCAAGTTATACTTTACATCAGTTCCATTATACATAGTTAAGATGCCAAATCAGCATGATTAAAGATGCACTATGGTATCACTTGTTATGATTCTGTGAATTCAATCTCATCAGTTAATGCATACTAAAAAGCATCGGTTAACACACAAAAGCTAAGTTGTCAAAGCATACCGAGAATCGTCGGTGTACATATGAAAACCAAGTTAATCAATGTAACCCGAGACTCATCGGTAATCATGTAAAATGCATTGAAGACTTCACCACTTCTTGAGTACCATCGGTAAACCTGTGAAAGGTCAAGTAAGTTATCACTTACCCCGAGCTGAAAGTTTGTGTGTAACCCGAGAAACTCTATCTTTGACACTCGACAAGTGGGTAGAGCATTAATTTCTCCACTTAGGGCATAGTCTATAAATAGGGTGATGAATGAGCTCATTATTCACAAAATGATTAAGAAATGGAGTAGAGCAGAGAAGAGCAAAAATAGAGTGACCATATTGCAAGAGCACTCCAAGAAGATTCATGGAATTCAGATTCCAAACAAACAACAACTTCAAAAGGTTAAAGTAAGTAACTAAATACACCAAGCTCACTATTTTATCTTACGGGAAAAGCCCTAAAATCATGAAATCATGGAAACCACTTCCCGTGCAACGAAGATCAAGAATGCTAAGGAGAAAAAGGTTAATCTAATCAAGAAATCCACTTGTGAAGAACCTAAGTATAAAATCTATCCAGAGATTTCCTCACAACCCGACAACGCTGGTACGTTCTCCAGAATTCCACCTAGGGTTTTATTAATTGAGGATGTATGAGCCTACATACATTGTAAGATCACCGAGATAGGAGATCTTGACATTGATCAAGCTTACAAGAAGCTTTGTATAGGGAAAATCATCAAGGAGGAACACAAACACATTGAGGTGAAAGGGCTGACATGTGCCCTAATGTTCCCGAGGGAGTTTAAGACTGAATGGAATAAGGTAGTGCTGAGCAGAGTGCATGACTGAAAGATGTGGCTATATGAGCCAAAATTGATCACCAAAGATGTGATACACACTATTACCGATTATCCTATAACCAAAAAGGCCAAATATCTCAAACACCCTTCTCATCCTGAGATAGAGAAGATGACAGGTGCAGTATGGGATAATAGAGGATTGAAGGTTAACACCATCATCGATCCAGAACTAATGTTTGGTGCATGTGTACTAGGTTACAAGATATACCAATCCAACAAGATAAACAACATAGCATGTGGAGCAGTTGACATTGCTTATAAGATTGTGAAGAAAGGTCTATAGTTAGACCTATATGAGCTTCTACTGAAGTAGTTAGATGAAAACACAAGGACAATCAGGTCTACAAAGTCAAATTCATGTAATTTTAAATCACTTTTAATGTGTAAATTTTTCTACTTTTTGAACTTCTTTCCATCTATAGGTAATGTCAACTGGGATACCACCCAACCAGTGAGCATACAAATCAGTGAATTCATCAATTCACTAGGTGACAACTTTATATCAGTTATGGATGAATACTTCACTGGATTTAAGGAAAGAATGAGGATATTAGAACAACTAGTTGAAAAGTACAAGACTGATATTTGTTTCATGGTGGACACTGATAACACTTTTATCAAACCAACTGTGCCGATAACAACATGGTTAGCACCACTTGAATATGAGCTCAACATAGATCAAGCCACCAATGCTATTGAAGAATTGATAAATGAACTAGTGGATAGGTCATAACCTAGGTTTGGAACCTATGAGGAAGCCAAGGAAAGAATTAAATAGGCTTAGTTGAGAAGACAATTGATAGAAAGAAAGAGAAAATAGTCAAGACACTAGAGAAAAAGTTGTTAGTAAATGATGAAGAGTTTGAACAAAAGGATAACACCGAGGGACAGTCACCCATTGGTGAAGAAGAAAAATTGAGTGACTCTGAATCTACAGAGTTTGATGCACCACCACCACTAGAAAATAAACCAAGGACCACTACTACATCAAGGACTAGAAGTCAAAAAAATAAAGATGCAAGTGCATCACCAGTAAAGAAAGGACAAGTGAGGACTTACAAGAGAATGCCTCAAACTGGGAAACAAGCAACATCAAAAAGAAGAAGACTCATCAGAACTAAGGAAGACATAGAGGACACTGAACATGATGAACAACCTGTTAAGAACAAGTTCCCTACCATAATTGATGAGGTATGTGCAGCTACCATAAAGTCAGGTTCAATAAAAGACCCCAATATTAGGAAATGGATAACATTAGATCCCGAGGATCAAAATAAGTTAGAGGAGGCAATAATTACAACAATGTGTGCATTCAAATATGTACCAATACAGTTTGAAGGTAAAATGCCTAAAGAACTTTTAGACAAAATTTTAGCAAGGTGGACATTTGCATTACATTCTGAGAAAAAAATAAGGGAAAGAGACCTAGTTTCTGTTATGACACCTGAATCTAAGATGGAAGAGATTGAAGAAATGATGAAGTAACATTCCAAAAGGTTCTCACCAAAATTAAGAGCCTACAAAGTGCTACAGGGAAATATAATTGAGCTTGACAGAAAAAGTGAGGATGAATGGAGAAATATACTTGATGTACCTAAAAAGGACACAAGCCCCGAGCCACAATTAGCTCTTACCAAAAAGCCATACAATGAAGAAGATTAGGCTAAAAAGATCCTAGAACACATTATTATAAATGATGGTGACGATGTTAATGAAGAAGCATTGAGCACAATAGCTAACAAGGATATGGAAACTGCAGAGGAAACATTCACCAATAATATTATCATTGACATTATCAAAGAAGATCCTGCAGATGAGGTAAAGAAAGATGAAGATGTCACTGTTGCCCCAGGCTAAACCGAGGAACATGACACAACAACAGGTGTTGCTTAAGTAGATACACCAGGAAAAATACCACTATTGATACAAGCTATCAATACTATCTCAGAGAAGGAGAAATCACCCAACAAGGATGCAAGCTTACCCAAGGATAAGGGTGAACAAGAACCAAAAAAAACATTTGATGAGCAGAATAAAGATGGAGAACAAAAAGAAACCAATGAAGAACAAAAAAAAATAGATGGAGGAAAAAACAAAAATAAAGGTGAGGAAGAGAAGAAAAGTGATACCACTCCTAAGGATACCAAAGGAGATGCTACAAATAAGGCTAAGGTTTATGTGGAGACATCCACTCCCAACTGACAAGAAGGCACCGAGCGGGAGGATACAGGTACACATACACCAAATCCTTCACCAAGCACATCATACCACGCAAAGGAACTTGCTATGGTACTGCATACATGTCCCTCCACAACACTTTCCAAGAAGAAGAAGAATAATAAGAATCCAATTACATTGGATGAAATTATTGAGATACCAGCCTGTGATCCAAGGACATTGGATCTCGAGGCACTTACAAACTATTCAAAACTTTGCAGAAGAAAAGCTATCTAAGATAAGCTTAAGGAGATAAAGGACACTCAGGTACTTGAGACAACAAGAGATATTCTTCAACAAATAGCACCTGGTACAAAAATTGATCAAAACACATCTATTATTGATCAATTATCCATTCTTATCGACACCATCCAATCACAAAATGTGGATGCAGAAAAGGCAATTGAAGAACGAGCAAAGAAAAAGTATCAATACAAATTGACTGAGAAAATCAGCCAAGAAGTGGTAGAGAACAAGGTGAAGCTATCTAAAAAAGTAAGTGAGTTAGAACCTATCATTTTAGAAGCAATAGCCTTAGTTTAGAAGTTAAGCACATTAGAGAAATTCATGAAATAAAATAGTGAAAAGATTACAAAACTAGATGTAGATCTAAATTCTAGTTCTCAAAGTCTCTCAACAATAGACAATGAAATACAATTGCATTATGAAAAGGTAATGGAAGAAAAGAAGTTGAGACTTCAAATTCAAGAGGCAGAATCAAAGTTTAGAGATGAGGTAACCGAGCTACAAGCTCTATTGCTACCCAATATTACAATACTGCAACAACATATGACAATGACAAGACAATTAATTTCCACCCAAGAGATGTCTGTCACTAGCATCATCTATGATATGCATGAAAGGATCACATTGGAGCACATGGATCTCGAACACCTTCAAGAGAAATGGGAAAAGATGATGGAGGACATGAACAACTCTCATTCCCACATTTCTGGCAAGTTGTAAGTGATTACACCTTTTCCATTACTATCAAAAAAGGGGGAAAATGATATGATACAAGGGGGAAAATGATTTGAATAGATGGTAAAATAATATGATAAAGATGATAAGGTGAAAAGGAAGAATAGTATAAAGGTAAGTGTACATAAATATACTTATACTATACTGACATATACATAGGGGGAGTCATAATGACAAGGTGAACACATGGTGTACGTTACTAAACATTTTAGTATTTTGCGCATATGAATTTTTGATACTAATATCAAAGGGGGAGATTGAAGACATATTTTTCCATTAGTATGAAAGGAAAAATAGTTTTGAAACCATGGGTAACACCAAAACTGAAAGTTAGGCTTAGTGCAACCCGACAGACAAGTTCTCAAGGGAACCCAATGACACAGTGCAACTTGAGAATGTTACAAAGTGGAACCTGACAGAGTAACCTGACAACAAACCTGACAGAGGAACCCAACAAGAAGATTATAGAGAAACCCAACAAAACAGATGATCAAGGTCAAGTTGTAAACCTTCGATCAGAGAGTTATCATTGTTATACATGAAACTCATTTTAGGTCAAACTCATTGTATAAATAGATATGTAATCAATCATAACACATGAGTGTGATGATGATTGAATCTGAGAAGCACATATATGGATGAAACTGAGAGTTTTATGCAGAAGAACAACAAAAGATGAAACAGGTTATCAAGAACCAGATTCAAGGCTACCGAGCATAATAGAGGTATTGATCAATCACTATAGGTGATAAATATACATGTAATCTTTATTGGATCTGTAATCAGAAATTGTAGACTGCATATACTCAGGTCAATGAATATTTTTGACTACATTCTAACAAGTGTAGAAAATAGAAGAAATCCTTGGGAAAGGTGGATTTAACAATCCTTTGTAAATCTCTTAACTGAGTGCACACTAAACAGAGTTGCTAAAGCTCTTAACAGAGTAGAATTTAACTAGTCTCTACATGATACTCCTAACAGGGTAGATCATCATAAGTGATCAAAATTGTAAGCCTTAACCGACCCCTTCCATTATGCAGATAGTGAATCTTCGTGGGTTTCATCCCCACCGCAATTTTTACCTTCTAATAGGGGTTTTATGCATTACCAAATCTTGTGTCATGTGTCTATACATTTCATGAATGTTTACATGTTAATTGAGTTTATGATTTGATATAGCATATACAAAGATAGAATATCATATGTGGTTGGTAATACAATTGATTACTAAAAGGATTAATGTTAAGTGATAAAAGTTTTGAGGGTATTGATTCACCTCTCCCCTCTCAATTGCACCATTCCATTATTTTCAAAAAAAAATCTTTCATTTTATGTTAAAGAACATAGATGTTTATGATCTGCATTAAAGAATACAAACATTATTGTTGATTCCTTGAAGAGGTGAATCATTAGGTATTCCTACCTAAGTTTGAAAATCAAATAGAAGAAGGATGAGAATCCTTATAGCACTAGTATTTTCTCGTGTCAAGAGCATATTTTGGCTTATAAAGTTCTGCATAAGATTAGTTGTTAGCATCTGTAGGATGTGTTATCAAGATTTGAAGTAAAAGACATTAGCATATCATTGCTAGTAACTAATCAACTGTCTAATTTATTGAGAAATAGTAAGTCATGAAAGGTACATCTGACTGAGTGTGTGGAGCTCGAAGTGAAGAAGGATCAAATCCTTTTTAATTAGACTTTTACTTGGTTGAATCAAGAGTTGGGAATCAAAGAGTCAAGCATTGGTGCCATTTTAAGATTCTGCAAGAAAAAGCTCTAACAAAATGGCGACTCCGTTGGGGAGAAGTGGATTTTAGCAATAAGGTTTTCAAGTCCAGAGTGAATAGCTTTTTTTTGTTCCATTTCTTGATTAGTTTGTGAAATTTTCCCACATATTCTTGTTGTGGGTGGCAACTCTATACTATGTTCTTTGTGCATTCCAGTTGTTGGTATAAGCATATTAAAATTTTAAAAGTTCTTGTCAGATTAAAAATGAGTCAACAAAGAAATAGTAGGTCTTACTATAGGAACAATCCTTAAATTAATATAGGAGAAGATCTCAATACACCTAGTAGAAGACAATGGTCTAAGAGAGGTGAGTCTAACCATAACTCTCCCAAAGTATCCAAAGGAAGAATGGAAACCCATGTCCCTGAAAGAGTTTCATCTTCCTCTGAGAGTGCTGAGCATTCAAGGCTAGTTGACCCTTATATAGATAATACATCTTTTGATCCTTTTAAAGATGGAGAAATGACTGATGTAGGTTTCTTCACTGCACAAGAAATTCTAGACCAGCAAGGAGAAATGTTTGTTGCTGAAACTGCATCTTATGATTCTGAAAAATTGTATGATGAAATCATGGCTTTAAGAAGAAAGAAGTGAGAGAAGGAATAAAAAATAGACAATTCAAGAAAGAAGCATGAGAAAGAGATTTATGAATTATTAGTTGAAAGAGAATAACTCTTGAAATAGACAAAGAGTAACGAGCTTAAGACCAGAAGTTTTAATGAAGAGTTCAAAGGTTTGGACGAGGATTTGTTTGGTGACATTAGAGCCTTGAGGAAATAAGCTGCTAATAACAAATAAAATTCCAAGAAAGATGAATTTGAAGGAGAGGGACTTGTTTTGTGGCAGTTGCATCCATATGAGATTAGAAAAATACAAAGCTCAAGAAAAATGACAAGGATGCCTCTGATAAAGGTAAGAAGAAAATGGTTGGTATAAATATAAATGAACCCAAGAAAAACAAAGTTACCCCTACTGGTATGTCTCAAGTTGACATAGAACTGGAAAAGGCTAGAAAATATAAGGAGGATTTAGCTAAGCATCTAGAAAATATGGAGTTGGAGGCTGCTACAGCTAACATGAAAATGAGAATTGCTTTCCTATATGCCAATACAAATACTACTGCAAGTAGTTCAATGCTAGTTGCTTCTAGGACACTATAAAAAAACTCACCAGGTGGTTCAAAGCCAAGTGCTCACATTTATGGTCCCAAGAAAAGTGCCCCTCAACCTATCCAAAATCAAGGGGGTGCAGTAGGCACAAGTGGAAATAACACCCTTGGAAATTTTCAGAGAAGACCTGTCCATTTGGATAGATACCGTACTCTATTCTTTGATGAAATTCTTGGTCATCCAAATATGACCCCAAATGAGGTTAGAGACCGAATCCCAAGGTTTATTAGTAACAATGTCATAAATTGTGAACAACATTTAAAAGGTTTCACTGACAAAATTACTAATTTTGAGATTGAGCATGAAGATGTGATAATGAAGATTTTTGTCCAATCAATGATAGAAGATGCTAGGACTTGGTTTAGGAATTTGACCGAGGGTAGCATAGCATCTTGGGATGAATTTGTCAGATATTTTAGGGAACAATACAATGAACATGTAAATTCATGTTACATGTTAAATGAATTCAATTAATATCAAGAAATTCCCTAATGAAATCATGGCTGATTTCAACAATAGATTTCAAAAGGCCATGAACAAGTTGTTTCAGGTCTTAAGACTAGATGTGCAAGTGTGTCTAACCACATAATTTAATGTTGTTGATGGAAAGATGTCATACCTTCTTAGAGACAAGAACCCACTTACCTTGAGAGATGCTTACAAGACAACCATTGATATTGAGATCAATAGACAAGCCTCAGGAAAGATGGGGAAGAGGGGGAGTATGGTAAATTGTGGAAGGAGACAAGAGGACAAACAAGAAAATTTGTTAAAGAGGATGATAGGGTTGATAAGTTGATGAGTGCAGTGAAGGATATTACTACCAAAATAGACAAAAATGACAAAGTTTTTCATGATAACAAATATCAATACTAGAGGTATGATAGACAACCAAATTTGAGGGACATGCCATATAGGAAAAAATGGAAAGATGGCAAGCCTGTCCCCGAGAATCAAGAAAACCAAAAGAAAAAGGAAACCCCTGATCCTATGAAAAGAAATAGTAAAAACAATGTGCAGAACACCCCTTGGTGTGTTACATGTAATGTGCCCCACTTTTCTTATCAGTGTGTTGTAGCTCAGACTTTAGCTAGTCAAATGGAGGAGGGAAATGAACATACATGTTTAGGACAAGAAGGCCCTACTGTCAATATGTTTATTGTAAGAAGACCTTATCCATGGTATTCAGAGGAAAATGAGCCTCTTAAAAATATAAATAATAGAGGAGGACAATACAAAAAATACCGGCCACAAGTTTTTTTTGATTCAGATGATGAAGTTGGTATTGTGCCACAAAGAACCATTAATGTTGAGGGTAATGATAAAGAGCATCCCCATTTTAGACTGCCAAGTGATGAGGAAAAAATATCCTTGACCATAGCAGTAATAATTCAGGCTTAAAGTTCTTATAATTTGAGAAACAAAAGGATGGAACCTGGTCAAGGCAAACTTGCTTCTATTTTTATCAAAGAAGGTGCCCCAGAGCTTGCTTCTCAATTTCCTATTAAGGATAGAAAGGAAAATAAATTGACTAAACAATCCAAATCCTCCTCTACCCAAAAGGAGAAGGAGGAATTGAAAATATAGGAACAAACTGCTACTGATAAGGCCAAGAAAGGTAAGAGAACAATTAATATATTCTCTAAATTGCCTACAATTGACATGAAGCATGCTCTTACACAAATGAAAGTATTAGTTCTACTGATGGAAATGTTGAAGATAAAAGAGCACAGAGAAGCTGCAATGTCATTTTTCAAAGGGATTGAAGAAATACCCTATTCCAAACAAGAAGGAAAATAAGAAGAAGGAATTTTCCTTCAAGCCAGACACCCATATATTGTATGTTCTTAATACAATTACCCAAGTGACATCTCAAGTGGATCCATTCTATGTTACTTTGTTGATTAATAACAAGCTTGTAAAAAATTGCATGATTGATTATGGTGCTACTGCCAATGTCATGCCATATGAAGTAATGAAGGAACTAGGAATGAGTGTGGATACTTGCTATGGGAGATTCTATGCCATGGATAACAGAGAGCTCCCTGTAGTAGGAACTCTAAAGTGAGTTGAGGTAAAGATAGATGTATTTACCGAAGCCACATACAAGATGGATGTGGTTGTTGTTGATACTCAACCCCATTATGGCATGTTGTTGTCAAGATAATGGGTTGTAGTAGTAGGGGGTCATGTACAATTGGACTTGTCTTATGCTATAATCCTAGTAAATGGGAATGAGGTCAAATTGTATAGGGATCCACGAGCACTAGTCACTTTTGAAAAGGTGCCAAGAGACGTGCTTAATTGTTGTGTAGAGGTGGACATGGAGAAATTTAGAGTGGAGAAGATCTTGCCAGAATGAAGAACACTGATCCACTGGTGGAAGAATTGTCCACACAAAAAAATGACCTATGACAGATGTACTTTGATGGAGCTTGTTCCAAGGAAGAATCAGCAGCTGGAGTCCTATTCATTTCTCCATCAGGTACCAGTTTGGAGTATTCCTTCTTATTATATTTTATATGTACAAAAAATACTACTGAGTATGTAGCCCTATGCTCAGGGTTAAACATTGCATCTAGGCATGGCATTAAGTACTTAAAATTTTTTGGGGACTCTGAATTAGTTGTAGCCTATGTTAGATACAAATATGGTGTAAAGAATGATAGGTTAAAATTGTACAAACATGCAGTATAGGATCAAATAGAACTATTTGATTCTTTTAACAATTGGGTTGAAAGATCAAAAAATATTATGGCTTATTTCTTAGCCAATGTTGCTTTGAAGAGTGATGATTCAACTTTGAGTGGAGTATCTATTGTAGAGGTCAAGAACAAACCAATGGTGCTAGATAATGTTTATAATTGGCAAGTGTTTGAGGATGACCAAGATATCCTCAGGTTTTTCCAATGTCTTGACCATTTTGAGGGTCAACATGTAGATTGTAATGTATTAGTTGAAGTTGTTGATGGAAAGACATGGTCTTTGGAAATGAAGTTGTTCAGCTGAGTTCAAATAAAATACCCAAGTGGTTAGTGGAACTAGAGGCATTATTCAATGACCAAGATAACTTTGTGTCTAAAAAGAGCAATTCCAAATTGGAAGACCTTGACGAGGTGAACCTGGGATCAAAGGAAACACCTCAAAATGTGTATATTGGAAAAGGTTTAGATTACCATGTTAATAAAAATCTAATAATTTTTTAAAGAAAACACAAGCATGTGTTTGCATTATCCTTTGAGGACCTTAAATCTTATGGGGAGGACCTTTTTCAACATGAGATCCCATTGAAGCCAGACATTAAACCATTCAGACAAAAGCATAGGCAAATTAATCCTTTATTGGCCCCCAAAATCAAACAACAACTGACAAGGTTAAGGGATACATGGATTATCTATCCTATAAGACATTCAACATGGGTATCTAATTTAGTCCCAGTTAGGAAGAAAAATGGTGACATAAGGCTGTGTTTAGATTTCAGAAATTTGAACCTGGCATCTCTGAAAGATAATTATTCTTTGCCAAATATGGAGGCAATATTGCATAAAATCATTGGTTGTGACCTATTATCAATGATGGATGAATTCTCAAGGTACAACCAAGTGTTGGTGGAGTCAGAGTAGTTCAAAACTGCATTTACAACCCCTTGGGGGACCTATGTGTACATCAGGATGCCTTTTGGTCTGATGAATGCAGGAGCAACATTCCAACAAGCCATGGATGTTGCTTTCAAAGATTTCATTGATTTATTTATGGTTATTTATCAGGATGACTTGAAAACCTATTCTAAAGAAGCAAAGGATCACTGTGATCATCTTGAAAAGGTGTTCATTAGAGTTGTTGAATATGGAGTGTCTTTCAATCCTAGGAAGTGCCAATTTGCAGTCACAGAAGGAAAATTGCCGGGGCACATTGTATCAAAGGAAGGAGTAAGGATTGAACCAGAGAGGATAGAATAAATCCAAAAGGTCCTTAATCTTAAAATGTCAAAGGAGTGCAGTCTTTCTTAGGAAAGATAAATTTTTTCAGAAGGTTCATTGTCAATTTTGCAGAGATTGTCAATCCAATAATCAAATTTTTAAAGAAAGGTGCCAAGTTCCAATGGGATGATGAGGCACAATCTGCCTTTTGATAAGATCAAGAAAGAAAACTAGGAAGCCCCTATCTTGAGGTCTCCTAACTATAGTAAACCATTCTCACTATTCTCTTTTGTATCATTTCATACAATAGCTGTTGTATTACATCAAAAGGATTAGGAAGGACATGAATATCCCATTGCATTTTTTAGAAAATCACTCCAAGTTGCAAAGCTAAATTATGAGCTGATGGAGAATAAAAAATATGCATTAGTCAAGGCCATGAAGTCATTCAGTCCTCATCTGGTTTGTTCAAAGGTAATAGCATATGTACCTCATGCAGCTGTCAAGAACATTCTCACCCAGCTAGAGGTCACTGGGAAAAGATGCAAATGGATAAATAGGGTGCATGAGTTGAATCTAGAAATATATATCAAAAAACTAGTGAGAGGATTGGGCTTAGAAAATCTCATGACAAAGGAGAATATGGATTTAGTGCAATTGAACAGAATGGAGTTTCTAGACTTAACACTCACTAGCATTGATAGACAGCCATGGTATTCTAATATTTTATACTTCCTCAAGAATGCTAAGTGCCCTGATACTATGAGTGACAATTAGAAGAGGAATTTAAGATTTCAATCCCATAAGTATACCTTAGTACAAGGAGAACTATACTGGAAGAATAGAGATGGTATCCTCTTATTGTCTAGATGAAAGGAAAGTAGATAAAGTGTTGAAAGAAATGCATGCTGGTTTGTGTGAGGGAAATTTCTCTGCTAAGACAACGACCCAAAAAATTCTAAGGGATGGTTACTATTGGCCTTATATTTTCAAGAATTCTTTCATCTTTGTACAAAAGTGTGAGCCTTGTCAAAGGTTTTCTTCAAAATTGAAATTTTTAGGAGCTTTCTTGTTAAATTCAGTACAGGATCAAGCCCCTTTTACTATGTAGGGAATTGAATTCATTGGAGAATTTGTAGAAAAGTATAGTGGTGGACATAGATGGATTTTGGTTGCTATAGACTACTTTACAAAATAGATTGAAGCAATCCCTACAAAAGGAGCAACCAATAAAGTTGTTATTGATTTTTTGATGGAAAATGTCTTGACTAGGTTTGGTGTCCCCTTGAAGTTAGTAACAGACAATGCCAAATATTTTAGGTCTGCAGAGTTAAAAGAGTTCTGTGATGAGAATGAAATTGTCATATCATATTCCTCTCCATATCATCCAAAATTAAATGGATAGACATAATCAAGGAACAAAATTATTCTGCAGATTTGGAAGAAGACCTTAGAGACAAAAAACATGGCATGACATTCAAAGCTGAAATTAGCCTTGTGGGCTGATAGAGTAATAATTAAAGTGGCTACTGGTAAGTCATCCTTTGAACTAGTATATGGAGTACAAGCCAGATTGCCTATGAATAATTTTCTTCCTATATACAAGTTTATAATGGATCAAGAGCTGGAAGTAAATGATGCTCTACAAGATAGGATGATCCAATTGATTGAGCTTGATGAAAATAGAAGGTGAGGAAAGAAGAAAAATGTGAGAAATCAACAAAACATGAAATACATGTTTGACAAAAGGGGTATTACCAGAAAATTATTCATCAAGTTCATGGAAAGGATTCATATTTTCTGAAAAATATGGATAGTGAGGTGTTTGAATTGTCAGTGCATGGACAATTCTTAAAGCCTTTCTTCAATTAGTTCTTCTTTCTATGCACAATAGTTCTATATTTTATGTATAAGTGTGTTTGTTTCCTAGTTGTGTGTTTATTTTCTACAATAGGTTAGTGTAGTTGTGGTTTTCCATCCTAGAGATCTAGTTTCTTGAATTGAACTTGCATTCAAAGCATCCTCAAATAGAGCCACTATTGGGTTTCTTTTTAGGTTTTCTGAGTCATGTTAAATTTTTTGGTTCCCAGTGTCAGTTTGTATGCCTTACTTTATGATAATATCAAGTGTGCCCTCAAATTTTTTTGAAAGTGTATGTATCCCAAGCAATTGTACTTTGAAAATTCATAAGAACCCTAAGCCATAAGCCCTATTTGTCCTTGGTAGGGTTTGTGTTCCCAATTTTTCAAAATCATGCCCTAGATCCTTATGTTTTCAAGTTGAATTTTATGCGCATGATATTTTATGTATTTTAAGTCTCTAAGTCTCATAAAGGTTGGAAATTATCTCTTTTCTTTCAGCGACCCAACGCAACAGTTATCTCCAAGTCTCCAAAAAACTGGCGGTTAGTGGAAATCATCTAGCGATTCAGTGACAAGCTTATCTATGAATCTCGTGATCTTGGTGGTCAGAAGGAAAACATTCAGAGATCAAGAGATGAATTAAAAGAATTAAAAACTGATGTTAGTCGCTATATATCATAAAGAAATGGTTAATACATTTGAAATTTAGAGATCAAGCGCATACTGTAGATGATGGAAAATATCAAAGGCTAGCGTTGAGTCTCTTAAGTTAAGCCAAGTTAAAGAAGTCATTCAATGACTTGGAGAAAGTGTTGCCACCGAATCTCTTAGAGAGACCATGGTTAAATATTTTATTCAGAGATCACAAGACTTGTGTTGGCACTGAATCTTTGAACATGAGATTAGTCTAAGTTAAATCTTAAGAGATTAAGTGCCGTTCATTGATCACATCTTAGATGTGTGGTTATTGGTGAATCTCTTAACAAACCAAGACAAGAAGAAAGAATTCAACGATCAAGAGATGGAAGACTGAGTTTGATCAGATGTTGACACATGTCTAGAATGTTAATGAGATGGGTGGCTAGCCCTGAATCTCTAAACAGAACCTAAGGTCAAGAAAGTATTCAGTGATCTAGCGGTAGCCTTTATCTCCAAGTCTCTAGACTAAATCATGGTTAAGACTTTTATCTAGAGATCACAAGATTTCCTTTATCTCTGGATCTTGAAATGAACTTGGGGTTAGATAAAGTCTTACGAGATCTAGCAATGATCATTGATATAAACCAAGATGAGCGACTGGCGTTCAATCTCTGAATCAAAATAGAGTCAAGATAATCATTCAGTGACTTAGAGATACTTGTTATCTCTAGATATTGAAATCAAAATAGGGTTGAAAGAAATATTCAAATAATATGAGGTAAAGTCTTATCTGCCAATCTCCAAAAAGACTTAGGGTTAAGTAAATTTTTTAGAGACTCGAAAAGGATCGTTGATCAAAGAAGAGATGTGTGGTTGTCTCCAAGTCACCATATATAGTAAAAAGGTCAGAGATAATTCAATAATTATGAGATAATGGGCTCATATGCATACACATGTCCAAGTGGCCAGTCAGATCAGTGGTTCTTGCTAGATCTTGGATTAAACTCAAGGTTACATATGCTAATTCAGCGATTAAGTCTATCTCTAAATCTCAAGATTTGACCAGATTCAGCATGGATATTGGGATATTCAGAGATTGAGGTTACCTCTGAATCTCATAATGGAAAAGGGTTAATGCTGAGTCTAATGAGATTAATTGTTAGTCGTTGATGAAAAAAAGATCCTGCGGATATCACTGGATCTCATAAAGTGACTGGGGTTAAGAGAAGTATCCATTGACTTGGAGATTGCTTTAGTCTCTGAATCTTCAAATTAAATCATGGTCAGGTCAAAATAGGTAAAGTTACATTGTGAGATTGAGAGATACAAAGAGATGAATTACTCGGGGTTAAAAGGCGAATCAGAGGTAAAGTAAAGTAAATTTCATGTGGTTTGGTTTGTATTGTGTGGCTGGCATTGAATATTGAAATTAAATCAGAGTTAAGCAAAACATTCAATGACTCAACGATTTCCTTGGCACTGAATCTCCAAATGGAAACTCAGTTAAATACACATCTAATAAGATTTAAGGTGGGCTGTTGATGCAGTAAAAGATCTAGGGTTGTCACTTGATCTCATGATGTAACCCAAGTCAAGAAAATCATTTAGCAACTTAGAGATGCTTCTTATCTCTGAATCTGTAGACCAGACTCGAGTTAAGGTAAACATTCAGAGATAACAAGATTTTGTTGGTCGCTGAATCTCTAGAAGAACCATTGTCAGGATGAGTATAGTAAAATACTAAGAGGTTGATGTCACGCCATTTACAGAAAATAAAATAAATTGCTAGAGTTGAGTAAGCCAAGATGAGTCAACCAGAATCCAGCAAGGCTTCACCCAGTGGGGGAAGCAAGGATACATGGGAAGAACAAAAAGTGAAGAGGAATTACTCGAAAGAATTCATCACATTGCTTCTAGGGTCTAGCAAAAAAAAAAGGTTAGTGATGAAATTTTCTCTGATCCCATGTCTAATTGTAGGGATTCCATTACCCCAGGCTGTATTGGTTACCATTTATTCAATTATTTCTACAGTAATACAACTATAAAAATCCCTATTTACAATCCATGGATATTAGGTTTGGAAAAATTGATAGTCCCATATGTTTTTCCTAAATGTTGACTTGATAATTTAGTTATCTAGGAAGTAAGATACAATGTCTAAAACTATTAGAAAGAGTGATCAAACAACCCTAGTTACCTTAGATAGGGCTTCTTTCATAAAGGCTTTTGGTGTCTACCATGCCTCTGCCATAGAGATTGATTTGAACAAACAAAAGGAAAAATACAAGAGGGAAATAAATCTTGTAAAAAATTTGATCCTTACTCACATTCCTAGGTCAGGAAAATATATAGCCCCATTACCCACTAGACAGAATGCACCTTATGAATTCAAGGACCTGCACTTCTACATGAAGTATCTAGCATATGGGTTCTGCAGAGTATTGGGAATTGATGGAAATGTGGAGAAAATTCATGTAGATCTATTGATGATAATCCTAGACATCCAAAAATCACATGTCAACACTGTTAGGGGGTTAAGAGTCGCCTTTATTTGAACTTTATAAGTTCACGTGTTCATAATAGTCAAAGCCTCACTCCATTCATTTTCCTACCTTGCTGTTTCCTCCAAAGCCTTTATATCTGAGTCTGTCAAATCTAAGCCTTTGGCGTCATCAGGTTCAATTCCAGTCTGTTATAAGCCGGTCACTCAAGCTTTCAAGTCATTTGAACCTCTTTGAAATCCGGTTCGAAGTAGTTCAAAGTAGTTCAATAACGGTCCAAGTCTTTTTATTGCTAACAATGTGTTCCTACAGGAAAGCACGTGGCATTTCCCTCTTGTGAGGTGTTGAACCTCTTTGAACCCCTTTGAACCTAGGTTCAAAGTAGTTCAAAGTAGTTCAAAAAGGAATGCAGGCGGGATTCTTAATGATGTGACGTCTGACAAGACGGGCCGATTGACGTGGCATGATTCTATTTGCTGAGTTAGTGCACAGAAATCAAGGAAATCACTTGCACGGGTGGAAAATATTTGATTTGAGAGTAAATAATTATGATTGGAGAAGGTGGCAGGTCTCAAAGATACATTTTTGATTTGAAAGCATTCATTTTTCACGTCACTTGGCATTGAAGGCTTAATTAATGCCCACATGAAGCTGTCTCTCTCGCGCTTCAAACTGCAAATAAAAGAAGCTTTGTAAGTCATTTTTCCCTATTATGCATTCGCAGACTCTCAGCGTTGGAAAGGTGGTTTGATTGGGTTCAACTCTTACAGGTAGCTTTTTTGAGCTCTGCTCCTCGTTTTTGGTTGTTGCTTAAAGTTCAATATTTTGAGCAGTGAGCTGGTAAATTCTTCATTTTCTTATGCAAATATGAAGTCTGTTATGCACTTCTTTGGAAATGTAAAGAACTTAGAATGTAGGGCTCCAGTCATAGTGGACACCGATTTGTTAGGGGTTTCAGTTGACACCATGACCTCAAAGCTCTCTTCTCATGTTGATGAAGAGTCTGTTGTAGAAATTTTAGCCAGTGGCTTACTAGAAGCAGCTGCATTCCCACCTTCCGCCGTCTGTCCAGAGTTAATACAGGAGTGCATTAACAAATATGAAGTTAAATTGAAGTGTATTTTAAATGCAAATGGTCAAACCCTAGTACCAGTAAACCATGGAACCATTGCAATAGTTTTTAAGATACCTGATGAGGGTCTTGTTAACTTCACGCCTACCCAGTCTTTGGCTCAATTTAGGGAAAATGTTGACAAGAACAGAAGCCATATAGCAAGAAAATGGACCAAAACCAACTACAAAGGTGGGTCACGGTTACCAAAGTCCCTTACTAAAGATCACATGAACCCTCTGGTACATGATATTGTTGTCCTTCTTGACCGATTAAAGGGTTCAGAATAAGCTTTGTACTTTGATGAATGGATGTTCTATTTTGTGGAAATTGTTCTAGAAGGAAGACATCACATAGACTGGGCTGAGATCATAGCCATATCCCTTAGGGATCAACTCAAGAAAACTCAAATGACCAAAGAAGGGTTCTATATGTCCTCATACTTAATGTATTGCTTGGCCTGCACTCAAAACTTATCTCCTATTTAGAAAATTCCTTGGAGCGAAAGCTTGTTTATTTATGAGTATTGCCCATTGTTAAGAAAAGATAAAGTTTTAGAGGACTAAAGGAAAGTACATGATGTGTTTTTGGGGAAATTATGCCAAGAACTTGTAGGCGCGCTGAACCAGAGAATTTCAAAGAATGCTCAGAAATTGTTTCAGATATTTGGTAGTTTCTACATTCAATTTCCCCACTTTACATATATTCGGGTGGGTGGATTTGAAAAGGAAACCATGAAGTTGCCTCGGTATGCTTTCGATTGTTTTGTACTGCGGAGGTTTGCAGATAGTTATTTGTTGTTATTAAAAGTGCTCTCCCTGAAGACAAGTGGAACTCTTTGTTTCCAGTGAAGCTAGGCAATTTAGTCTATAAAAGTATGTTGGATGCATCCATCGTTGGGAGTAATTTGCTGAATTTTCACATGACCTTTTATGAACCAAGGACAGGGTTTGACAGCAAGGGTTTTTCTAGGCAGACTCTAGGGCTGAGCAAATGCCCCTCCCCAAATTATCATCTTGAGGATTTATGGGAAAATCTCAGTGATGAGAAAATGGTCTGGGAGTGGGATCGAACCAGACTCACTATGTCTCAGATCAAGTTATTGCAATTGAGGTTTGATATCAAAAGTGTGGAAGAGGACAGTTCAGAGATTCCATGCCCATCCGCCACCTATTCAAAAATAGAAAGTGTCCCAATTATTGATTGGGGCAGGAAAGAATCCAGTGATATCAAGCTCAGAGCCCGCTGTATTTTAGAAGAGACTGAGAGTTGGATTACAACGAAGAAGAAAGGAGTTCAACTCCCTATAGACACATGCCTTGATATAGGATTACCTATTAAAAGTGTTAAGCAAGTTCATGCTAATGTTTCTCCTTTGTTACCAAATGCAGGTGAAATAACATCATTGAAGGAGAAAACAACTTCAGTGAAACACCCTACCGCACCAAGATCGAGGGTAAGGACAAGGCCAGAAAAGAAGAACCAGATGGCTTCAGGAGAACCTGACTATTTGGATGATGTCATTGAGCTCAATGAAGAAGACCTCTCACTCACCCCTGATCATTAAGAGAAGGTTCAAGAGGTTCTCATGCAGAGTCAGGAGCTATCCCAGGTTGCAAACACACCGGTAAAAACTCCTGATAATCAAATTATGCCTAGTTCGATTCCACCATGGCTCACTGAATCTGTTAGAAAGATAAAAAGTTTCAAACCACTTGCTTTTCCAGTTAAAGAAATTGTCACAAGGTATGCTTCCCGCACCCCAAAGGCTAAGAGAATGAAAAGTGATGTGAGGTTGACAACAGACCCGTCAATAGGGAAGATTATTGCTGAAATTGCCACATTAAAGCCTATGGAAGAGGCACAGGACCCTGAACCCAAAGATTATGAAATAACAAAGATGGAGTTAGGAGTTCTGAACTGGGATTCTCGTGATCACATTTTCAAATTTTCTGATGACCATATGTTGGGGCAGTCACAGAAAGATGGCAGGGAGAAATGCAAACTGAAGAAAATAGTTTCAACTATGGCAGAATTTCTCTCGTCACTGGCTGAAGATGGTGCGATATCTATGGCACAGGCCTACCAAGGGTTTGACCCTAACTCGGCAGAGAACCAAAAAATGGTCAAACAGGTACAACAAGGAAGAACTTGGACAGAAGTAATCAAGGCATGGATCGATGGTATAATAGCAGAAGGAAGCGCCTTCATACGGGAGTTCATGAGCACCTGCACAGACGGCGAAATACTCTTAGAGGAGATTCAGACCTTGATCCCAACATGGGAAAATGAGGCAGAAAAATGTGTAGACATTGTGATGCGAGTACAAGAGATTGAATATTATGGAGTAAAATAGTTTTTGACTGAAAATCCCATGAAATTAGTTGATCCTTGTATGCTGTTTGTCTTAAAGAAAAACTTTGGCTGGAAGAACGCATTATTTGAAGTGGCTATCTCTCAGATGAAAGCCATGGAAAAAGAAGTGCAGGAAATCCACTCTGACACCTTAAAGGACATAAAAGTAGTGAACCCCTTGGGAATCTGACAATTGGAGGATGGAAATCAGGGTGTCGATGCGATGGTTAAGTCTTTCGTTGATGTAATGAACGCCTTCAAAGAGAATGATGCTCCAATAGTTCATGAACTCACCAGAACCACCAAAATTGAAGCTATGTTGATCTTGAACCGAGGACAACTATCGAAACAGGCTGAAAAAATATAGAAGATGCGATGGGAAAAGAACGCGATGCACGCCAAGTTAGCCGCACTAAAGAATCTGCACTCCCCACCTACACAGGAACTTCTTCGTGTCTTCCGGTCATGGAAGCTGGTGAAGATAGCCATGTCAAAAGATACCCAGGAAAGCTGAACCAGATTCAGTTTTATTTCCTTAAATTATGCTACTTTTAAAAATCTTACTTTGAGAACTTTGTTATAACTGGTAACTGTTTCTTTCCATGTTTGTGTCTGAGAAGCCTGGTTTTTCGGGAGGCTTTCTCAGACTGCTGAACTATATAAGCTGGAGCTTAAAACTCTAAAAAGGGGGTTAGAATAAAATAGAGGGAGGGATAGAATTTAGAATAGCACAAATATTTCTTTCTTGTTTTTCAATAGTTTAAGTGACTGATGATATCTGGACTTTGAGCTAGTTATACCTGGATGCTCATGCTGAATTAAATTTTGATCTTTGGAAATCAGATAGTAATATATATATCCCTACTTTGAGAGAGTTATATATTGAAATTTTGCATGCGTTATTCCATTTCAGTCATTTAGTTTTAGATTTATAAATTCCAGATTTCCGTAGATGAATACCTAAAAGTTTTGAGTTTCTTGGTCATTAAGTTAGTTTGAACCTCTTTCTGCAAAATAGTCTCTGATTCTTTAAAGGTTTTGAGAATTTTAATGATTTACCTCATCTGTCTAAGAACAGTTGGGAGATTTTTTTCCTTCTTTTTAGTTAAAAGCCTGTATGTTTAAATTGCAAGTACCCACTCATTGAAAATCTTTGAAAGGGAGCTGTACCTTCATAAAATTCAGAGGGAAGCAAAGTAAATGCTTACCCAAATGTTGTTTAAAGATTTGTTTTCAAGGGCATAGAGTTATGAAGTAAACATCAAGATTTAAGGAGAACAAATCTGTTAGCCAACAAACACTGATTTTGATTACATTCAGTAAGTTATTGAATGGATGCATGAGGGTTTTATAAGTATTCAAAAGGGTATCCATCCAAAATTCATGCGTTACTCTCTTTTGATGCACCTGATTATTTTCCATAATATCAATGATATGGATACTTAGAATTTGAGGCCAAGGACACACATCAATGACTAACCAAAACCTGTGCAATTTTGGATTAGAGTATGGAATTATACATCTAA
This sequence comes from Thuja plicata, assembly GCA_018584345.1. Taxonomy (NCBI): domain Eukaryota; kingdom Viridiplantae; phylum Streptophyta; class Pinopsida; order Cupressales; family Cupressaceae; genus Thuja; species Thuja plicata. The sequence goes on from MU228403.1 coordinate 6,328,518, forward strand.
TGAGCATGAGCTCTTTAGTTTCTAGGATTGGATTATATATCCAATTTTAACTTTACTTGGTATAAAAAAGTCAGGTTATCTGTCAAGGTGCTAAGGCTTCTAAGGCCTTATGAATATGTTGATAAATGGCCAAGAGATCATAACTGGGAAGACTTCTAATAGGAGAAAAATTACACATTAATTAGAGTGTATGGTTGTCCCCAGCCCCCACGTATACTTCCAAAGTATGTTTCCTTTAAGGATTGGGTTAATAGAATTCATTTGGTAGCTAATATGGACATAAAAAGATCATTTGTCCCCTCACAAGAAGGGTACATTCACACTAAGTAATTTACATATCTTTTATTTTGTTTTAGGGAAGAAGGACATGGAAGGAATAAATAAATGTTTGGGACAATATAGGATGAGCATGGCCCAATATAGGTATGTATACCCTAAGGGTTTCATCAAGAGTGCTAAAAAAATGCTATCCCCTAGTGTAACCAACATCCAAGAACATGAAGGATGTGATGAACAATATGTCATCATAAATATTATTGATGATGAAGAAGCTAAGAGGAGAGTAGGAAATATTGGGACCTAGTGGACTTGGAGAAGAAAATGAAAAAGGCAGGGATTCCTTTTGGAGGTTTCTTCGTGGGATTTCCTTACATGACAAGGATTAACAAAGTGATTGATATGTATGATACCTTATACAATCAATTGGAAAATCAAATAGAGGAAAAGAAAAAAGTGCCTGAAAAAATACTTATCTTCTAAGTATGAAGAAGATAGTGAGGGAGGTTATGAGATGCATAGCCCTCCTCATATGGATCAACCACCTAGTTTTGAAGCTCTTGATACTGAGGCAAAAAGTGAGCCTCGTAGAAAGAAGTAGAGGATAGAGCAAGGAGGACCCTCTCCTATAGAGGGACAAGGAAGGAAAAAAGATTGGACAACTACCCTGGTTATTGGTGATAGACATTATCATCACCAATTAAGAAAGAATATCAGACAAGGTAAGAAAAATGAAAAGGAGGTCCAAGAGGAGGCGGAATTTCCCCTCCAATTATGCAAAGATGAAAGAGATATATACCAAGAAGAGATTCTTAGTGATGATGCTTTCATCAAAAGTGACGAGTTCAAGAACTTTCTCATTTGGAGAAAGAAATAAGAGGTGGGGACTCAATTGCAATTAATAGAGGGGGATGCACTTGGAGATGAAGCCCTACAAGATTTGAAGTCCTATGCTCCTAACTCTGAGACCATCACAGCTAAAGAATATAGGAAATTGATAAAATCAAGTGGTATGTTGCTAGTACAAGGATGAGACTTGGCCTCAACTTTTATTATTGATCAGATTAGGAAATAGCTAGAGGCTCAATTATCTTCTGAAACTTAAATAGGAGTGATGATAAGAGGCAGTGGATATGATCCAAGGTCCCAAACTCTCTCTATGTGGTTGTTTTCCCCAAAAACACAAAAGCCATCTCTGGTTAGTGTAGAAGAAAAGATGGATGGAGATCAGATCATTTGGACTATCTAGAACACCTCAGATTTGGAAATATCCAAAGTTGTTACTCACTTTTCTCACTTGATTGAGGTAAAAACAAAGAAATTATCAGAAAGATATAAAAGGCTTTTTGATGAGACAATGACCTTGGAAAAGGATAGTGAGAAGGGCCTCGTGAAGATACAAGCATTAGAGGAGCAGTTAGAAGATCTGAAGGCAAAGTTGGAAGAGGCCTCCAAGGTTCTTCCTCCTCTAGTGCAAGAAGTGGAAATTGTTCAGCCTAATGCCACAAAGGAACCTTCTAAAGAGACATAAATAGTTCACGAGGACAAGAATAAGGTTGCCCTTTCTGCCCTGTTAAATATTTCTCAACACATAATAAGTGTTCTAAAGGGAAGGATAGATGCACTTCACAAGGAATACATCAAGAAGCCTGATCTTGAAAAGAGGTTAAGGATAGAATAGCATCTTTGGATCCACTTTTTAGTGTGTGTTCTAGCAGGGGATCTTTATTCAAGAGGCTAGGAGAATTGCAACCACATCGGCCAGATCTTCCTAAATCAATGTGCCAACTAGGAGAGGTGATTGAGCAAGTTACAATAGCCTTTTCCTTTTTCAAAGGAAAGGTAAATCAAGTTCAATCAAGGTTAGCTATGTTTGGTCCCAATTTTAGCAAATTCATCCCTCAAATTAGAAATAAAAATGATGAGGTAAAAGCTGTTGAGGAGTGGAAGGGAGAATTTGATACCTTTCTACTAGAAAAAGGAGTCTTCCTAACAGAGGAAAATGTTTTGGATATGGAAAATATTAATAAAGCCTTAGTTGATGTATTCAAAGCTGAAATAGACTTTGTCAAGTTTGTTGCAGATGTAAGAGCTATCACTGATGCTAGGTGGGAGGGGAAACTAAAGCAATTGAAAAATATCAAGAGCTTCAACTGGCCAATCAAACATGAGGTCACACATTGGGACAAAAATAATAAGCCCAAGAAGAAGAATCCAACAACAATAGACTTGGAGGAAATTGATGAAGAGTAAATGACACCTGATCAATGAGCAGAGGGAGGGTAACTATCATAAATAATAGTGTATGTTGGCCTGTATTGGCAGTCACTATATCTCATAACAAATTTCACAAGTTACTTTGAATATCTGTGGAAAAAGGTGCGAACTTTAAAAGATAAAGAATGATTGCAAAGGAGCTACTCAAGTTTCCATCCTCCCCCGACTGAAGATTCTAACTATTTTTGTCTTCTAGTGCTTTTTTCTTTTCCTAGCCATTAGAAGCTTGTTCCATCCTACTTCTTTTAGGATTCCAATATGTCTCTTGTATACTATAAGTAGCAAGTTTAATGTATTTGTTAAGGATGGAGAATTCATAACTGCGAAGCAGTTTTCTAATTTTTTGTTTGGTTTAAGAATTTTGTCATTGTGAACGTATTGAAACAGGGAAATTTTAATAAAATATAGTGGGATTCCTTTTTCATATCTTTGATGTCTTCATGTGTTTATATTTGAATTCTTGTGTATTGAGTTTGTAAGGAAAGTTTCAATATACTGTTTGCAAGGTAGATGTGAGATTGCTCTTAAGTTTCTTCCAAGGGAGGGGTAATTCTTAAGGGTAGTTTCATAGGGTTCAATATTTTCATGAGAATTTGATACATAGGTATGGGAATGAGAAGATTATTTTTAAGGAATTTAATTTGGATTCTAAGTGTGTTATTATTAATATATTTCTATGAATATATCTTCTTTTGACTCTTTTCCCTGGATTAGGCACTGGTCTCTACTGGTCAAGCAGTTATCATCATCAATCAATAAAATTTATAAACAATCTTTCTTTTTCTAATAAAGAACATATATTTTTATGATATGTAATAAATAATACAAACATTATTATTGATTCCTTGAAGAGGTGAATCATTAGGTATTCCTTCCTGAGTTTGAAATTCAAAAAGAAGAAGGATGAGAATGCTTATAGCACTAGTATTTTCTCTTGTCAAGTGCATATTTTGGCTTGTAAAGTTCTGCATAAGATTAGTTGTTAGCATATGTAGGATGTGTTATCAAGAGTTGCAGTAAAATACATTAGCAAATCATTGCTAGAAACTAATCCACTGTCAGATTTATTGAGAAATAATAAGTCATGAAACATACACCTTCCCGAGTCTGTGGATCTTGAAGAGAAGAAGGATCAAGTCCTTGTTAATTAGAATTTTACTTTATTGAATCAAGAGTTGAGAATCAAAGAGTCAAGAATTTATGTTGTATTAAGATTATACAAGAAAAATCTCTAACATGTATACTTACCTATAAGAAAATACCCTACCACCCTACCTATCTAGAAACCAAAAGAAGTCCCTTATCCAACAAGCCTCTAGGTACACCTTTCTTGCTAATACTTTGTATAGAAAAAGTATAGATGGAATGATCTTAAGATGCATCACTTCCAGAGAATCCCAAAGAGCCTTATACAAGGTACATGAAGGATTTTATAGGGAACATGTTGGTGGTAACAATTTAGCAAAGAAAATCATCAGGATGGGATACCATTGGACAACTGTAGAGACAGATGTTCATAAGTATGTACAAAGATGTCAAAAATGTCCAATACATAGAGATCTTATTCATGCACCAACTCAAGACCTCCACCTCATTACTTCACCATGACCTTTTTCAAAATGGGGATTTGACTTAGTGGGAAATATTACAACCACTTCCTCTAACAGTCATAAATACATAATTGCAAAAACATAATAATTTACCAAATGGGTGGAAGAAATTCCTCTGACATATATTACTGGTAAGAAGATCTCCATGTCTATTCTAAATCACATCATCTGTCGATATGGGATCCCTCAAACCATACTTACCAATCACGGTTCACCTTTCCAAAACAAATATGTTGATGATCTCTGTGAGAAGTTCAAAATAATATAGGGATTCTCTTCTTTTTACTATCCCCAAGGAAATGGAAAAGATGAGGCAACTAACAAAACAATCCTCAAAATCTTGAAGAAAAATATCAATGAATCTGGCCGAGACTGGAATTTGTAGCTCAGTCCCGCATTATGGGCATACAAAACAAGTGTGAGGACACCTATAGGAGAATTTCTCTTCTCCTTTCTATATGGATCATAGCCAATTTTACCCCTCGAAATTGAAATCCCATCCCTCATAATATCACTAAAGAATATCATATAAAATGAAGACTGTAGAGTTGCTAGATTCAGTGAATTGGAACAGTTAGATGAGAAACACCAAAATGCAATGAATCACTTACAAGGCTATAAGAATCACCTTAGAATAAATTATCACAAGAAAGTCAGGCCACATATATTTGAGGTAGGAAATCTTGTCCTCATGGAAAATCAGAAGAATCAAGCAGAAAGAGTTAAACCAGGCAAGTTTAAGCCTAATTGGCTAGGACCATATGCCATTATCAAATCATGTCACAATGAGGCATATCAACTGGAAACTCAAGAAGGATATCAACTCCCTAGTTATATCAACATCATGCACCTAAAAATGTTCTATTCATGAGATCTCAAGGCCAAGTATACATGTCATATATGATCCTGAAAAAAGTATAAAAACAAAAAATAAAAAAATATGAAAAGTTACCTTGCTGAAAATGTGGAAAACAAGTGCCTTGGCGACAACAAAAAAATACAAAAAGAAATAAAATTAAAGAGAAACAAAATCGCTCTCTCAGTGAAATCCTGGAAAACATGTACTATTGGGTAGGTACCTTGGTGAAAAATTGGCAAATAGGTGCCAAGTGTTGAGGTCCCACTTCACCATCAATGAACTCCAAAAGATTAAGCTGGTACTCCCTGCATGCAATATTGAGTACCCTGAGCTATTAACAGAAGCACAATCCCCTTTGAGACATCACGCTTATCCATGGCTTATACTGACTTACCAGATTGGGGGACAGTCTAACATGTCCTGAAAAAAATCTAAAAAGAGAAAAATGTTCTGAAAGAAATCTAAAAAGTCCTAAAAATATCTAAAAAATCCTAAAAATATCTAAAAAGTCTTGAAAAAATCCCTAAAAAGAGCAAAAAGTCCTAAAAAATATAAAAAGAGAAAAATGTCCTGAAGAAATCGATCATCAAAAAATCAAATCTTCTAAAAATCTGCAATAAATCATCTTGTCATAAATAAGCACATGACGATCAAACAATCAATCAAATAAAAAAATTGTGAGCTTCGCAAATTGACAATGGACTCATATGACTCATCTTTATCAATAATCCAAAATGTCATCAATCAAATGATTCAATCTATCAATAATCAAGCTATCAATTGTCTTAGATAGTTGTGGATATACTCAAAACTAGATAGATTAGTCTTATATGAGTCATCCATTCCTGAAACCAGATGCATCCACAATCAAACATAAAAACCAAGAAAATAAAGGAACAATAAGGCCATTGACTAGGTGAGACATGTCAGTCTATTGTCAATTTATCTTTTGTGATTGTGTTCTTACGCTCGCCAAGGATACCATTGAGTGGTGAGAGTGGATATGATGGATCATAATATTTTTTTCTTTGTTTTCTATTTGTGGAGTGTTTCAATTCAATTTTGGGGAAATGATGATTCAGGATAAATGCAATAGGATATGTCACACATTTGGCAGTCACAGAGTTCCACAATCTGAGCTAATCCCTAAAAAATAATTGAACATTCCTTATCTATTATCTACTTTTTGTTATCAGAGATCATAGCGGTATTCAGATGGTCAATATATGGGTGCATTTGTATCTCTTTCTTTTCATAATCAGATGCATGCTGAATAAAGATTGGATCACCCATTCTCAAGTTTATGGGATAAATCTCATGCGTCCAAAATCATTTCTATATTCTATAAAATCAATCCTTCTCAACCATTTGAGGATCTTGTTAACCAACTGATGGTAATGATGTTGAAGATCGAGTTTTAGAAGAATACAAGCAAGTGGAATGGTTAGATCAATTGTTAGTTTGTCATTGATGTGAAGCAATTGATTTCTAGTTTATATTAAGATGCCATATCAATCAGAGAGGAACTTAATTGGAATGATAATAAATACTAGACAATGATAAGGAACTATTGATATAATTGTTTTTAAATTAAAATTTGTTGTTGTTAAGTCGGTAAATTAGAAATGTCAACTTAGTAAAGGGAACAACCTAGTTACTGAGAAGTGAAGTGTTTGTTGGTAGAGAAAAGTAAAGATATTCATTGAATGAAGTTGAAAATCAAGAAAGGTCAGTTATCAAGCAAGGTTGATAACCAAGCAAACTTAGATACCGAGTGAAGATATTCACCAAAGTCACCGAGCATGAAATAGAGCATGAAAAAAATTGAATTCAAGGAGCATAATGAATTTAATGCAAAGGCACGCAGATAAAGAAGTTTCTAGGCATGAAGATGAAGTCTATTGAAAGATTCATGGTCATGAAAAGTCAAGTTCAAAATCAATGATGTATATTAAGAGGCAAAATAAAGTTGCGAGTTCCAAGAAAAAGTGCAAGTCACGAGGCACGGTTAACCACTTAACCAAGTTGCAGATACATTGAATAAATTCATTTGAGATGATGGGATGACTAAGTGAAATTGAGGGAAAGCTTAATCAATAAGATTAAGAGGCAAAACAAAGGCCTATATATTGATGAGTCTGTATGTTTATACAAAGTTGTTGGAAAAGTAAATAGTTGAAGAGCTACTGAGTAGAGTAGTGAAAGATTTGGATAACCAATCTAGAGGAGAGACTGATGAGTTGATGGTGCCATTAATTTTTAGAGAGAAAACAAAGGATCTGATCAAACAAACTATAGTTGCAAAATCACAGGTCACATTAGTACACTATTGCTTACTAACATTTATAATAGAAAATCTCTTAACCAAATGGATCTAAAAAGTCCTTTTTTAAATCCTTGAGAAAGGTAACATTCTAGGATGAATGTTTAATCCCTCTAACCAGGCCACTCCTAACATGGTGAAGATCTTAATAGGTCTAAGGTAAATCCCCTAACATGGTCACATCTAACAAATGTGCATTGTAATCTTTAACAGGATTGGCTCTTAACCGAGCATACTTTAGAAGAGTATTTCTTTTTGTGGGTGAAAATTCCCATAGATGGTTTTTCCAAATTGGGTTTCCTTGTTAAATCTTGTGTTACATGTGATTCTTGATAAATGTGAATTTTATTTTCTTATGTTATATTCTTTTATCAAGTTTGTGAAGAGTTTACAAGTTTCATTTGATGCTGTTGTTTGAATCACCGAGTTGAATCAGAGGTTTATATTTAAAGTATTAAGGTTCAATATTTTTTGATTCACCCCCCTCTCAGTAAACCATCTTTAGTAGGGTAAACCAACAATTGGTATCATAGCTAGTGCTTTGAGAATATAAGTTTAAAGGTACTTGAGTTAAAGGTCCAAAGATGTATAAGAGGGAAGTACCAAAGTTGAATAGGAATAAATTTTCTCCATGGAAGAATAGGATGAGGCTTCACATATATGGTATTGGAGACTATGCACTGGATCATCTTGACAATGAGTACTCACCTCCACTATTTGGTCCTCTAACACTTGAGTAGATAAGAGAAAGACAAGAACATACACAAGTGATGATAGCGATAACTTCTACCCTCACCGACCTAGAGCTCAATGATTTAGAAGATTGTACTACTGCTAAGAAGATGTGGGATAGCCTTTCAATAGTTTTTTGTGGAGATCAACATGTTCAAAAATATAAGGCTGAAATCTTAAGAGGAAATTTTGAATCAATGAAAATGAAAGGAGAAAACATTACATCATACAACACAAGACTAAAGGAGATTGCTATTGCAATTAGAAGTGCTAGTGGAACCATTAATGAAGAAGATATTACAAGCAAGATGCTTAGAACACTTCTACCTATCTATGTCATCCATATGTCTTCTATTCAAGAGATGAGATCCATTCCATAGATGGTTTTTACTTTGGATGCTACAATCGATAAGCTAACTTCTTTTGAGCTAAATAATTTTGATAATAGTCTGCCTGCTACTTCTAATATTGAATCTGGATTCAAATAATCCTTGACTATTGGGAAGTCTAGAGATTCTAGATCTAGTGATGAATATGCAAGTAGCGCTAGTGAAAGGTTTCATAGTTGTAAGAGTGAGCTTGAATATCTATATGCTAAAGATGAAAAGAATGAAGCTAAATTTGAAGCATTATTGGCTAGGAGACTACCGAGAGGAAAAGGAAAGTACAGAGGTAAGCTACCTCTGAAATGTTTTTGATGCAAAAATATTGGTCACATAGCTTCTAATTTTCCTAACAATAATGAGAAGAGAGATAATAGACACAAAAACAAGGCTGAGAATAGATTTAGAAGATTTAGAGATTTCAATAATAAAGGAAAGAAAACATGCTACATTACTGAAGGAGGTTCATCTAATGATGACACCAATGATGATGAAGAAGAATTTTTTTATGTTGCTATTAAAGATGAATCTGATGAAGAGAGGTATGTTTAAGAAAAGGCCCTTATATCACAAGTAAGTAAAAATGATACATGGATTATAGGAAATGGTTGCTCATATTACATGACTGGTGATACTAACAAGTTTATTACTTTGAAAGAGCATGATGGTGGTAATGTTATTTTGGAAATGATGCCCCATATCATGTAAAGGGAAAATGTTCTATAATTATGCTGAACAATACTAAGTGTGATGTTGTCTATTGGGTTGAAGGCCTGAAATACAATTTGTTGAGTGTGGCACATTTAAGCAATATATGTCACCAACTAGAATTTCAAAACAAGAAGGTTAAAGTATTTGATCAGAAGGGAAGTTTGATTTTTACCAGAGGTCAATCTAAAGGTAAATTATTCTACCTTGATACATCCATAAAGGGTTATCTCTTTTCTAAGACTAAAGATGTATGGCTATGAAACAAAAGGCCATATCATGTTAATTTTTACAACTTAATCAAAGAGAGTAAGAAGAACATAGTAAGAGGTCTACCAAGTCTAGACAAACCTGAGAATGTAATGTGTAAAGGATTTCAAGTAGGTAAGATGAATAAATTGAGCTTTAAGAACAAAATCTATACTACACAAGGTATATTGGAATTGGCACACACTGACCTATGTGGTCCCATTAGAACACAAATCTACTATGGAGATATATACTTCATATTGTTTGTTGATGATGATTCTAGAATGATGTCGGTTATGTTTTTAAAAGAAAAATATGATGCATTTCAAATGTTTAAGTGGTACAAGGATAGATTTGAAAAAGAAATAGGGAGACAAATGAAATGTTCGAGATCTGACAGAGGTGGAGAGTTTACATCTAATGAATTTACACTCTTCTACAATGAACATGGTATAAAGAGGTAGATGTATGCACTGAAAACACCACAACAAAATAGTATAGCTAAAAGGAGAAATAGATCCATTGTGGATTGTGCTTGAACACTGATGATTGAGAATGAGATTTCTCAAACCTTCTGGAGAGAAGCAGTTAGCACTACTTATACACTTAACCGAGTCCAACTGAAGAAGGGAACAAACAAAACACCTTATGAGATATGGTATGGACACAAACCAAATGTAAGTTACTTCAAAGTATTTAGAAGTAGGTGTTATATTCATAAAGATGCAAGAGATGGGAAATTTGACTCTAAAGGAGATGAAGGACTATTTTTGGGATATTCTACTAAGAGCAAATCCTACAAATGTTTGAATAATAGTACTAACAAAATTGTATAAAGTGAAAATGTGAGGATTGATGAATTTGCAGAGAAGAATGATGGAGATAGAAACAAGGAACCCAAGGATTATCAAAGATTTGTTATGTAGAAACCAATATTCCCAACACCCTACCAAAATAACAAACCAAGGAAGAAGATGAGAAGAGAGAGCTTCCACCAAATAATGGAAATGAAGAGATACCAATGGCTACTGAGCCCGTGTTGGAAAAGAATGTAAAGAGACACCACTCACTAAATAAATCATTGGAGATAAGACAATTGGAGTTCAAACAAGAAGCAAGGTAAGAGAAAACACATGTTTAATATCTAAACTTGAACCGAGAAAAGTAAAAGATTCTTTAGAAAGTGAAGATTGGATGAAAGCAATGAAGGAAGAGATACATTAAATTCAAAAGAATAATACACGGACTTTGGTACCGAGACCAAAATATAAGATTGTAATTGGTACTAAGTGGATTTTTAGAAATAAGATGAATGAGCATGGTAATGAAATCAGAAATAAAGCAAAATTAGTTTGCAAGGGGTATGCACAAGAAGAAAGAATTGACTATGGTGAAATTTTTGCACATGTTTCTAGATTAGTAGTAAGGATTCTACTAGCATATGTGGCTTATAAGAGATTAAAATTTTATCAAATGGATGTTAAGTCTGCATTTCTCAATAGTATTCTTGAAGAGGAAGTATATATTGAACAAGTTGAAGGATTTTCTAAGAATACTAACCGAGACATGGTATGCAAATTGCACAAAGCACTGTATGGATTGAGATAAGAACTCTGAGCATGGTATGAGAGATTGCATTCATATCTAATCAAAATAGGATTTCAAAGAGCTAGTGACAACAACAATGTGTATCTAAAATGTGATAGTAATAATAAATTTGTAATTTTTGAGATATTTGTTGATGACATTATCTTTAGAGGCAATGACACATTGTGCAGATATTTTGCTGAGGAGATGAGAAAGGAGTTTGAAATGTCCACGATTGGAGAGATTAAGTTATTTCATGGAATTCAAATTCAAAAAGTAAAGGATGGGATCTATATTACACAAGAAAAATATATCAAGGAGATCATAAAGACCTTTGGTATGGATGACTCAAAACCATTTGGAACATCGATGGTCACTGGCTTTAAGTTATCTAAAGAGGATGAGTCACAAGAAGTCAATGAGACACACTACTAATCCATGATTGGTAAGTTGCAATATGTAGTGCACAACAAACCTGATATTTCTCATGCAGTACGAATCGTTACAAGGTTTTCTTGCTATCCAAAGGAAAGACATATGTCTGCAATTGAGAGAATTTTTAGATATCTGAAAGACACTGAAGATTTTGACCTACTATACCATAAAGGAGGAGACTTTGACTTGAATTGATGATAGAAAGAGTACAAGTGAAGGAGCTTTATTTTTAGGAGAAAGACTAGTTACATGGATAAGCAAGAAATAAACTTGTATATCACAGTCTACTGCTGAGGTTGAGTATGTTTATGCAACTATGAATTGTGAAAAAATTGTGTGGATCAAACAACTACAAGAAGATATGTAAGAAGAGATATCTCATCCAACCACTATCTATTGTGATAATATAAGTGCTATAAACATATCAAAGAATCCGATAATGCACTCAAAGATCAAGCACATATCTATCAAGTATCACTACTTGAGAGAGAAAGTACAAGACAAGCTTGTAATGTTGGAATATGTCAATTAAAAAGAACAAATTTCTGACATATTTACCAAGAAACTACTAAAAGATGCTTTTGAATATCTTAGAGGTAAACTAGGGTTCCTACCCCTATCCAACATTAATTAATGCAAGAATCATGTTTCATCTATTATGTAACACATTCGAATATCTAAATTTTTATTTGGTGCTGAGTGATCAAACTTTAGGTGATTCTTGAAGTTATGAAAGGAATTATGTATGCAAAGAGAAATAAATACATGCAAGGTATGATTCACTACCTGAACAAGATTTCGGGAGCATGGATCTTTGGCATTGTTTTCAAAGAGGGAGAATTATGTAATTAATGACTACACAAGGGAGAAGTAAGTACAAGGAAGAATAAAGTGATGAATATTATAAGTAAAGGAGACTACATTTAAGAGGGAGAATGTAATAGAAGGCAAAGAGAAAGAAAAATCTACAAGGGAGAAAATATAGTATAGAGAGATCAAAGTATACCATCATTAATTGATAGTGTTTTTATTAATGCCAAAGAGGGAGATTGTTAACCAATTGGTGGTAATGGTGATGAAGAATTTTTTTTAGAAGAATACAAGCAAGTAGAATGATTAGATCAGTTGTTAGTTTGTCATTGATATCAAGCAATTGATTTATGGTTTATATTAAGATGCACTATCAATTGAAGAGGAACTTAATTGGGCATATAATAAAGATCAAACAATGATATAATTTTTTTTACTTAGTATTTTATGTTGTTAGGTTGGTAAAGAAGAAAAGTCAAGTTGATAAAGGGAACAACCTAGTTATTGAGCAGTGAAGTGTTTGTCAGTCAATCAAAGCAAAGAAAGTCATTGAGCGAAGTTGAAAACCAAGAAAGGTCAGTTATCGAGTAAGGTTGGTAATCGAGTGAAGTCAGATACCAAGTGAAGATATTCACCAAAGCCACCGAGCATAGAACATAGCATGAACAAAGATTGAATTCAAGGAGAAGAATGAATTTAATGCAAAGGCACACATATCAAGAAGTTGCTAAGCACAAAGAGAAAGTCTGTTGCAAGATCCACGATCATGAAAATTCAAGTTCAAAATTAGTGATATAGATTAAGTGACAAAAGAAATTCCTCTCGAATCTCAAGGATTGAGGATCTCCAAATTTGTGAACAATTTCTATGCATAATTTTTCTATGAAGCCTCAAGAAAAATCATTATCATTTTGATCTAATTTTCTCAACACTCCCAAGTAATAGATGTTTTCAATTCCAATATTGAGCAACATCCATACACCATTTCAGAAGGAGTAGAGAGAAGCAATAGAAACTTTAAGCATCAGGGTTCATATTTATTTGTTTTCCTCTCTAACATTTGTTATTTTATTGTTTGTAGGCTCATTCTTAGTGGTTTGTTGATTTCTTTCATTGCAAATTAGTGATACTAACCCTCTTGTTTGAGTGTACAGACATAGGCCTATACACAAATATTTTCCCACTTTCTAATAGTGATATATTCATTCAACCATATAGAGGAAGGTAAATGCACTCATCAAGGATGCAATTCTAAACAGTGGAAAACATAATGTACAACAATGTCACAAACCACATAATTTATGATCCATGCCAAATTAAAAGTTGCATTCAAATCCATTTCTTCTTGGAACATGATCGCCCAACCTCAATATACAACAAGAAGTCTTCATCAAATATCATCACCAATGAAAGACATCATTCAAACTTTTGCAGAAATGCAATCGTTATTTTTTGTTATCCAACCTGGATTTGATACCATGTTAATAGTTTATACCAGGTATAAAGATAAACAACAAAAGATCAAAATAATGAACAATAATACACAACATTTATTGGGAAAACCCTCCAACTTGAGGGAAAAAAACCCAACCGCACAAGAATGATGCTTTGTTGTAAAATAATATAAGTCTCAGTACAATTATCCAAACTCAACCAACAATACATCTAATACACACATAAACAACAATACAATGTGTGACTATCTCTCAACCAATATAAAAGAAAAAGAGATATATGACTTCAGATTGTCGTGGCAGAAGAAGGAACTGCTGAATTCAAGAAGATGTCTCTTCATAGTCCCAAAGACCGTTCATATACACATGAAGGACTCTTCAAATTTATTGAATTATTCAATTATAAACTGAATACTCTTCAACTTCCCAAACACGTGCCTCTTCAATTCTCCAACCGAGAGTCTCTTCAATTTTCCAAATTTAGTAGGGAAAGAAACTCTCGACACTATATCATCAACAAGCTCATCAAAAAAATCAGTTAAAACTAGGGAATTATAAACATTTTCATCATCAACAACTTGTTGTTCATCATTTTTTATCTTTTCTACTTGTGGTAGGAAATCTGATTTATCATTTTTATTATCATGCATAGTAATAACTGTTGGAATAATGGAAGGGTGTGTACTGAGAGGGGAGGGGTGAATCAATATCCTTAATTTTTTTTACAATTTAAACCTTAGTGCTCATTACTTGCATAACCGACCATTGTAGCTTTTCTACTTCATGCATGCAATATCATAGTATAAATGTAAATGCATGTAAACAAACATTGAAACATTCATGAAAATCATTTACACATGAGACAAGTATTTGATAATGTAGAAACCCTTGTTAGAAGGTAAAAAATGTGGTGGGGATGAAACCCACAAAGCTTCACTATCTACTAAATGGAAGGTGTCTATTAGGGCTACAAGTTGTTATCACTTCTAATGATCTTACCCTGTTAGGAGTAACATGTCAGAAAATTTAATTCTACTCGGTAAAGAGATTTTAGCAACACAATATATGTGTGCACTCGGTTAAGAGATTTGCAAAAAGACTGTTAAGTCCACCTTGTGAAAGGATTTTGCTATTCGCTGCAATTGTTAGAGAGTAACAAAATATATGACCTGATTGCTGCAATCTCAAATTTTTGATTATAGATCCATTAAGTACATAAAATATATCACCTCATTGTGATGGATAATACCTCTATTCCGCTCGGTAACCTTGTATGTAGTTCTTTATAAACCAAATTATCCTTTATCTATCCTTGTGCATGAAACTCTTTTTCTGATCCATAGATATCTTTAGAGGCTACAATGATCTCATTCTTGATTGATTATTACATCTATATACAAAATATTTTGACCTAATTAGGTTTCATGCTTTTCTTGGAAAAATCTAAGATCAAAGGTTTACGACTTGACCTTGATCTCCTAGTTTGCATGGATACAATCAGTTAACTAATTACATCCATAATTAATGCTTTTCTTGATCCACAAAAAATGGTTATCCAGGTAAGCAAAAAGTTATTTTAAAGATTAAAGTGCTTTAGCTAACGTGTAGTGGAGATCCACTTTTTTTGGTGAAATGTTGTCTCTCGGTGTAGACTGGTGCTTGGTGATGTCTTCTTAGACTGGTGCTCGGTGATGTCTTCTTAGACTGGTGCTCGGTGATGTCTCTTAGTTTATATACTGCTCGGTGATTGTTCTATCACTCGATGTACAAAACAATTCGGTGATCACTGCGCTCGGTGAATGCTGTCGCTCGGTGATCATGACCGATCGACCAAAACTCTCTTCTTATATACCAATGACAACTTCTAATCCTTTATGGATTATCAATCCCCCCCTTTGGCATTAGTATCAAAAACTGATATGTATAGTATATAAACCATGTGTTTTACTTTTAAAATGACTCCCCCTATGTGCATACCTCGGTATGTAGATACAATGTATGTACATGTTTCCCCCTTTTTTGAAAGTAATGACAACTATATAGAACTAATAGATTGTCAAAAATGTATGAATGAGATTGTTGAATTGCTGCCATTAGCTTGTCCCATTTCTCCTTTAAGTTCTCTAGGGTCATTTTCTCCAAAATGATTTGAGTGTGCATGTCATATATGCTTTCTGTTACTGACATCTCTGGGGTGGAAATTAGAGTCTTTTCCATAGTCATGTGTGTTATTAGTAGTGTGATATTCGGTAGTAACATGGCCTATAGTTTAGTTACTTCATCTTTGATTTTTCTTTTTGCCTTTTGTATTTCAAGTCTCAACCGTTTAGATTCAACAATCTTTTCATAATGTAGTTGGAATGCATTTGGCTCGGTTGATATACTTAGTGCACTAGCTTTTAGATTTTCATCTATCTTAGCTATCTGGTCACTATGCTTGGTATTGAAGTGCTCTAATGTGCACAAATTTTGAACTAAGGTAACTACTTCTGAAATAAAAGGTTCTAATGTAGATACTACTTCAGAAAGTTTCATCTTATTCTCTGCCATTTCTTGACTAATTTTCTTGGTGAGTTTGTATTGACACTTCTCTTTTGCTTGTTCCTTAATGACCTTCTCGACGTCTACATTCTATTTTGTGATTGCCTCGGTCAGAACTACAAGTTGATCAATAATGAGTGCAATTTGATCAATCTTGGTGTCAGGCACTACTTGCAATAGAATTTCCTTTGTTGTTTCTAGGACTTGTGATTTTTTGTGTTCCATTCTAAGCTTGTCCTGTGATTTTCTTTTGCATAGCTCCCCATATCTTGTTAGGGACTCGGGATCAAGTGTTTTTGGATCATAGTTGGGTATGTCTATGATCTGCTTGAGTTTAATGGGGGCTTTTCTTCCTTTCTTGTTCTTGTTCTTGTTCTGAATGTTGTTTGAAGGAGGTGATTGAGGTACTATAGCAAGAGCCTTTTGTTGCTCAAATTCTGTCATTGATTTCTCAGGAGGTGTGGTGCCTTGGCTAGGGTGCTCAGTCTATACCTTTTGGTCAGTTGTAGATGTCTCTAATTTTTTTGTTTCTTGACCTGCAACCTTGTCTACCTTCTCAGTGTTCTCGCTAGGTGCACCACTCAGTTTGTATTCTCCATTGGTATTTGTCTTCTCCCCTTATTCATCACCTTTGTCCATTGGTATGTTTGATTTAGGATTAGGTGGTGTCTATTGTGATTCAGGTATTATATTGATTTCTTGCATCAAGTAGGGAATATTACCTGGTACAAGTGCCTGTGCAACATCAGTAGTGTCATGTTCATTTGTTTGCTCAGTGGCATTAGTGACATCTTCATTAGCCTTTGCATCATCATTAGGGTCCCCTTGAGTGATATCTTGTATAGTTATAACTGGTGTTTCTCCTAATGATTTCAATATATTAGGAATATCATCCATGAATTTAATTGCTTCTGTGGTTAAGTCAATAGGATTGAAATCCTTAGTTTCGTTGATGAAAATGTGCTCGGGGCTTGGTGTGACCTCCTCCTCAGTGTGAGAGGTCTCGGTTAGAGCCAATACCTACTCTGGTGGATTAAATATTTGAGTCCAAATCTTATTGCTTTCTATGTCAATATCTTCTAACTTGTTCTACAATACTTTGTATCTTCTTGATTTTGTAGAAAATTTCTTAGCGTATTCCTTCATGGTTGAATTAATTTCTTCAACTGAGGAACTGAGAATGAATGTAACTAAGGATCTCTCTCTCATTTTTTTCTCCATGTACAATGCATATGTCCATCTAGTTGATATCTTGTCTTGTAGCTCCTGTGGAATATGATTGCCAAATTGTATAGGTACATATTTGTAAGCTACCATCATCTTAATGATTGCCTCTTCTATTTTGTTCTGATCCTTGGTAGATAGAGTTCCCCATTATCTAATCTTATGATGTTGTATACTGCCCGTGTTGATGATTAAATTTGCAATTTCATCAATTGTCTTTGGTATTTTGGTCTTTTCTGCTTGGATTCTTTGTTCTCTTTCATCTGCTTCAGTTGAAGCTTGGCTAGATCAAGTTGCACTCCCTTCTTCACTATTTTTTATGTAGTGTTTACTGCTCCACAAGTAATGTTGTTCATTCAGCTGGCTTGAAATATTTTATATCCAATCACATACGCACCAAATTTCATTTCAGGGTCAGTGATTGAATTGATTTTTAGACCTTTACCATCCCATTCGGCTCCAGTTAACTTTTCAATCTCGGGACGTCCAGGGTCTCTTATGGATTTTTCTTTCTCAGTTATAGGGTATCTAGTCATTGCACGAATCACATATTTTATGATTTTCTTGGGTTCATCTAACCACATCTTTCTGTCATGCACTCGGCTGAGCACAATGAGAATCCATTCCGTTTTGAAATATTTTGGGAACAATAGGGCATTGGTTAACCCTTTCACTTCAATGTGCTTGTACTCATCCTTTAGGTTACCATCCTTGCATAACTTCTAATAATATTACTCAATCTAAAAGTATCAAATCTGTATAATATTACAGTGGATGTATGCACAAATGTCTTCAACCAGTAAAACCCTAGGTGGGATACTCAAAAATGCTCCTTTGTCATTGGGTTGAGCAGCAACCCCAGGTCAAAACTTGTAATTAGGTTCCTTAGAGGTCGAGTTATTTATTAAAATGACCTTATTGTCCTTTTCCATCTTGATCTTTGAGGTTCGGGAAGTAGATGCCATTGTTCATTAATTTAGGGCTTCTTCGCAAATAACCTGTTTAACTTGGTTAGACTAGATACTCACTGGATGTTTTCTGTGAATGCTTGAAATCTGTTTGAGTAGCTTTGGAAGTTCTATGAATCACTCTAAAATGTAGTCACTCTTCTTCACTCTACATTTTTCTTTTCAACACTGGGTGAACTAATGAGTTTACATTGCCCTTTTTATATAAAAATACCCTAAGTGATGCATTAAATGCTTCACCTACAACTTGGTCGATGAAACAAAGACGATCGGTCAACACACCAAAGTCTTCATCTTGGTGAGTATACAATGCTTGGTACATAGTGTCAAATCAGTTGTCTTTCACATGTTCACTGACGTGCAGTTTATACTCGGTTCATATTGACCGACCAGACTAGATTCACAAAACATAACATGCAATACCATGGTGCATCTTCATTCATGCTAATTTGGTATATTCTTAATGAAAATAGGAACTGATGTAAAATACAAATTTGTAGAGTGCAGTTCCATACTTACTTGTATTGCTTAGGTGGGGGTGGTGGAATCACCTAATCCATTGGATGAGGTGCCATTAGTTGTAGTGCTTGGTCCAACATTATCATTGTTTGAATCTCTCCTCCACATTTGATTTCTCATTCTCATGATGTCTTTAATAGTATTTCCATTTGCAAAAGTGCTTGACTCTGTCACTTGGTCTATGCAGTCCTTACTTAAGTGACCAACCTTATGATAGTGTAAGCATGCCATTCCAGGGTTAGTCCAGTTTCTAGATCTTCTTATCCATTTCCTCATATAGTTAGCAGCTATATGTCCATATCTACCACATGCTGTGTAATTTACCCAAGTGTTGTAATCCCAAACATATGTATTATCGACTCATCTCGATTGATATGCATTTTATTGTTCTTTAGGTTTCCAAACTTGCTTTATCTTTTTCTTGCATTCATGAAATGTGTGGCCATGCATGTTGCAAGTAGGAAAATGTTTTTCCATGTAAGATTTCTTCTTTGGTTTGTTCAACTTAGATCTGGATTCATGTGCTTTGTGTCCATGCTTGTAAAAGTTATAACAATTACCTATGAATGTAGAAGTAGTTTTAGGAATACTTTTTGTTTTTCTCTTGCAAACATTTGATGTGTGGCCTAGTTTTCCATAGTGATTACATGAATGCATATTTGGTCTTGGATTTGTGTAGACATTCCTTTGATCAAATTGGTTTGATGATTCTCCATTCTTGGTATACCCTAAACTAGTATTGTTGTTGAGTCTTCTTTGTCCATTCAGAAATTCATCCATTCTTTTGATACTATCTTCAAATTTCTTGATCATATCATTGCGCTGTTGTTGAATCTTCACTTCATGCTTCATTTTATCCTTTTCTTCTTTTAGTTCACCAATAAATTCCAATTTTCTAGAAAGTTCCATGTTTACTCGGTTGGCCTTATGACACATAAGAACTATTTGATTGGTGATCTCAAGGTGATGTTCGGTAAGTCTCTGTATCTCAGATTCTCTCTCTTGCAAATTTTCAGTAATCTTTCTCCTGTCATCAATAGCCAAAGTTCTTTCTTGTTTATCTTGTCTTGCATTATTCATAACATCATTCATTCTTACCATTTGTGTCTCTTGAGTGATCTACAGTACTTTCACTCGTTCAGTCAAATGCTGATTGATTTCATTTAGATCTGCAATGGTTCCTTCATATGTGTCAGATAAACTACCAAATCCAGATCCAGATGAATCAAATAAGTCATGTATCTCTTCTTCATGATAGTCAATTTCATTGTAGAGAGATGCCATGACTTTTCTTTTAGCCAATAACTCTTTCATTTTGTTTCTTGCCTCTTTGTATTGCTCAAAGAAAATTTATATTTGTAACTTTTGATTCTCAATATTTTTATCAAGCTTATACCTTTCCATTGTAAGATCTTTTCTCTCAAGTGATTAAAATTTTCCAAATAAGAGAACTAGCTCTGATACCAATTATTGGAATAACGGAAGGGTGTGTACTGAGAGGGGAGGGGTGAATTAGTACCCTTAAATTTTTTTACAAATTAAACCTTAGTGTGTGTATGAAAATACACCTTCATGATATTAAGTTTAAGAGCAACAATTCTATGGAAAGACAATACAAATTAATCTAATAATCTATTTCATCTCATGGTTCTCTATCCAAGCTTTGTTAAGAGAGGTCTCAGACTTAATCTCTCTCAAGGACAATCCTAGAATGAGATATGAATGATAAACAAATGCTACAATCTAGCTTAGAATGCTCACAAATGCTCAAAAATGCTCAAAATGCTCCAAGATATGTGAGAAAATAACAAATGCTCCTAAACATGATATGCTAAAATGCTAATGCAAATGCTAAAATTCTCTCAAAAGCTCTCTAATGATCTCAAATACTCTCCATGTGCCTATAGTAAGGATTTTTTTGCTCTTAAAATTATTGGATCCCAAACACAAAGGAAATGGCTTGTATTTATAGCATTTTCCCAAGGGTAGAGGGTAGACTGAGTTGATCATGATCAAAGTTTGGTTAAGTCAAAAGCTTTGAGGTGTTTTCAAATGGAGGGAAAGTTGGCTGGTTGTCTCAAAGATATTAGGAATTAAATAACTCAATCATTTAATTAAATTAGCCATGGAAGGGTGATTGGGTTGGATTTAATCTTTTTGATTTGAACTATATAATTGAAAAATCAATTCCATAATTTGATTAATCCCTTTAGGCTTGAATATAATTATTTGATTTCATGATTATTTGATCTTTTAATTTGATTTGATTTTTGTCCATTTGATTTGATCCATTTGTTTTGCATTGAGATGAGATTTTAAGGCATTTGGATGAGATTTATAGTTTTGATTTTTTGAGATACACCTGGTCAATTTTAGGTGTCTACAAATGCCCCTCTTTGAATTGATGTGCGAAGCGCATTGATTCAAAGAAAGCTTGATTGTCCCAATTGTTGATTCAATGCTGATGAGCTGATTGACTGATATGAAATATCTGATATGAAATCCTAATATGAAACCCTGATATGAAACCTTGATATGAAAACTCCGATATGAAATCCTGATATGAAACCCTGATATGATGCTCTGACATGAAACCCTGATATGATGCTCTGATATGAAACCCTGATATGAAACCCTGATATGATAACTTTGATATGAAACTCTGATATGATGCTCTGATAGAGTTTGAAATTTTAATGCCCCAGATTTGATACAAGATATGATGCAGAATCCCAGTTTGATGATATGATGATTCCCCCTCATAAATGAAATCATATTGATCGTATGTAAAAGTTTTTGATGAACAATGCTGATAGAAGAGATCCAAGATGATTGCATTTCTAATAGAAATGATGTGGAAAGATGTCGAACAAATGCCCCAGTATGTAGAACATGCAGATTAGGTTTGACTGGGTCAAAAATCTCATAAAATAGGTTAAAATAGCTTAAATAGGTTGAAAAACCCAAATTTACTATTCATTTTCACTTTTTACTATTGAGATTTTGCTCTAAGCCTTTGACAATTGACAGTGATGGTGGTCCCCATTCAAGAGTACAGATTTGAGTGAGCACACATATATTAGAGACCTCCTGACTACGGGCCTCTGGTGAGTGGTTCAAACTCTCTTAGTGCATTTGTTGCTTTTGAAATAGCATTTAATACATCTTTTTATTGCTTTCTAAGAAAATTTTAGCAAAATGCCGTGTAGGATAGGTAAAATGCTGCGTAGGGTAGAGAAAAGCTGCATCCACATTGTGAAAGCCATGTATGCACAATCCTTAGCTACGTAGGAGCTAGGGTAAAACTGTCACCCAAATAGTAATGAGTTTCCTAGAAAAACCCTAGTTTTTAAAGGCCGCATATGAGGTGTGAAAAGCCATGTAGGCATGTAAAATACCACCTAATTGTTTAAGCGCTGCCTCTGAGTGGTAAAGAGACGCTTTTAAAGATTAAAAAGCCATAGGGCTTAAAAAGCCACATACACTAAGTTAAGTGCCACTTACCATAAAATTGGAAATTTGATATAGGAAAAAGATGAACTTAGTGCGATTGATCGTCTAGATGACCTGATTAGATTCCAAGCTAGAAAATGTATGTCCAGAATGTCATGTAGTGTTTAGAATATTAGAAAATTCATAATGATGAATGTTTGATAGGTCAATAAAATATAATTAAAAATGATTACAAATTGTCCTTGTGTCTCACGATATAGAGGTTAGGAGCAATAAGTTGATACGCTCAAGTTAGAGCAAAGATAGATTTAATGTTTTGATTGACGTAGAATGGTTCACCATGAGAAAACTAACATAATGCACTTTGTTTCAAAATGTAGGAACATTACCACAAGTTGCAGGTACGAGGCATAGCATTATGGATTTTTGATTTAATAGATGAGCTTACACCTCCTGAGTGGTGTATGATTGAGACATGCAGACTGAGTTTCCTTTTAGATCTCCCTTAGTTTCAGTTGAACCGAGGTTTGTTGACAGCTATGGTAGAGCGATGACATTCTTACCATAATACCTTTCATTTACCTCTTGGTGAGATGACTATTACGCCAAAGGATGTATATAGATTATTGAGGATCCCGACTCATGGAGAGTGGGTGTATTATGATTCAATGTATGATAGTAGTGTATGCAGATGGGTGTTTGGAGATAACACCATTACTGATGATTGCATTACTTGGGCACAGTTTACCTCATTTCCCACTTTACTAGCATTATTAGGAGCTGTGATTAGGGGATTACTTTTACCAGATAGGAGAGGTCATGGTTTTGCGGTTGAATGGGCTTAGACTTTAGAGGACCTGATTGCACATCCACAGAGATTGGATTGGGGTTCTTATGTTTTGGCTCAGTTATATCATGATCTTCACGAGATTGTGTATCGACGCAGTGCAACTATTTATGCAGGTGTGGTATTATTATAGTTATGGACTTGGGAGCATCTGCCTATTACGAGGCCAGTTTCAGCTCGAGTACAGGCTTGTGGTTATCCATATGCTTTTCTATATGATGGCATGGTTGTCCAGCATCGTCTGGGCAAGGTCAATTTTTGGAGACATACCATCGATGATATTGATTAGGTGGTATGGAGGCCATATTTGCAATGTGAGAGGTGGTGGGAGGATGATGACGAGTTACCATATATGTTTTCACCTTGATGGATGATAGGCCGATCACCATTAGTGATTGAGAGATTTTGCTGCGGGAGAGTACTCCGTCAGTTCGGCCGGATGCAGGATATGCCGCAGGATATGACACTCTATGCCAGGGTACAGGCTGAGAGATTGATGTGGGGACCATAGGTTGACTACCAATCAGCTTGTTTGTAGATAGATCAGCTTGGATATGGTGTATGGGATATGATGCCACAGGTTGCAGATGCAGGGATGTCGGCTGAGTATCGTGAGTGGTTCTTGCAACATCGGTTCATTTGATTCACTGATCTAGCAGAGCCCATTCTTGATGTTGATGAGCTCTCAGATGATGATGGAGATGGTGGTGATGATGGGAATGATGGTGATAGACCTCATGGGTGTAGAGTTCAGAGGGTACTTAGGGTGCCTCAGGTAAAGAGAGCAGCTAGACCTCGGATGAGAGGTGGTCATGTGAGAGGCCAAGGCAATGGATTTAGGAAGCCTAGGAAGAGATGAGCATGAGAATAGGTAGCTCAAGATCAGGTTCCTTTGAGAGCTGATGCAGATTGGGCCAGACATAGACATAGACGTGTCCAGGTGGCCAGACAGGTTCCAGTTCAGGGACAGAGACCACATGTCAGTATGGCATAGGTGATACCGCAGGTACCCTTAGCACCTTAGGCACCATAGGCTCCTGCAACATCATAGGCACATCCAGTTCCTCCCGTTATAGATGATATAGTGCAAGATGTTCGGGGGTTACAGGTAGGGATTACTGCAGTGACAACTAGCTTGGATAAGGTTACAACTATGCTGCAGTAGGTTCTGGCTACTCTGGCTCAGTTACCTACCAGTGCAAGCATGAGTCAGGCACCTCATAGTGCACAGGATAGAGCAGGTGACAGGGATCTTGATGGTGTAGGGGGTTTAGGCACAGGTTTAGCTGGAGATGGATCAGGTGCCCCTGCTGGGTCATGAGATAGATTTGGACCCGTGATATCTGGATATAGCATTGATGATGTATCATATGTATTTTTTTGATCAAGACTTTGATGTATGGACCATTATATTGATGTAACTTTGATGTACTGATTTATGTTATAGACATTGATCATGGACATTTATCCATGATAATCTTTGATTCCTCCTTTGATGATGTTATGAGATTTCCTTCTATGCATATCTACATGTTTCTATGATGCATTTAATTTCTATTGTGCTATGGATGCAAATGTCTTAGAGTAGGACATAGATAAATGGATGCAAATGATGTTAATGCAACTTATTTCTATATGCTTTTC
>MU228403.1:6376715-6391584 GCA_018584345.1 Thuja plicata
ACAATGTATTAATCAAAACTAATACTGTTTACAATACACTTGCAATGCAAGTTCTTTCAGGAGATAATCGACACTTGAAGACAAATTCGGCAGCATAAAAAATGTTCCAACAATACACTAACTTCTCACAGATTTGCAACCCTAAAAAATTCTTATATCACACGCTTCACTTTTTAGGGCAACTTCCAAAAGCAGCCATATTAGGGTTTTACCATTCTCCGAGAAAATAGGAACCCGTAAATTTTTTTAGTACTCAACTCATTAGTTGCCACATGTCTTGCATGTCTTCACCCGTCATTGAAACTTCCACAATTATCTCTTACAAATATTAATGTTCGTCATAGGAATCTGTCATAACCGTTTCAGTCATGATTATCTTACACATTGTCCAAAGTGCTGACATTTGGAAAATATCAAATGTCAGAAAATATACAAGGTTGAGACACCTTATTCCTAACAATATGCACTATTCCCTGTGAATAGGGCACCAATTCTATGCCTTTTATTTTTTTGTTTCTTTGCAATAGAGGGCTCCCTTGCTTCTACTCTTTGCTTCTTTTGGGGAGGCTCTACATCCACCTCACCCTCATGTTCTTATGTTAAATCAATGATATTCTCCTCATTATGAGGTGGTTGATCTTGGGATGGTGGAATATGAATAGAATAGATACTTCTATACTCAGATGATGATTGCTTATTGGGACCTCTATCCTTATCATCAATTTGATCTTCAATTTAATTATTGAGAAAGCTATGGTTCTCAATCATCTTTTCTAGTTTCTGCAAATAGGGAAGTCTTGGGAAAAATCCACCAAGTGGGATCCCTTTCCTCTTCAATTGCTAATCTAGCTCCATTAAATCATGATACTTTGATAATATTGATGCAATCAAATCCTCCTCAAGGATGTTTCTAATTAAATCTTCTTCTTCACAGTGTTGATGCCTCTTGGTAATAGGAATGGTAGCTGTCAAGAGTTTCTTGGAAATTTCAATGAATTATTCTGTGTTAATATATCTATACAGGGAAAAATTTATCCTGTAGTGCCTTAACCATCCAATGACAAGGTCATAGGACCTCTTTCCAATTGTAAAATATGAGGCAATGAACTATCTAGGAGTGAAAGTTCCCTTCCTGTGGGATGCCAAATGCTCTCTATTGTCAACATAAGTTGCCAAAGAAACTCCATTATTGCAATTCTTGGTGGTACTCTATATGGAAATATATGTGGTGGCTTTGAAAAGCCATACACTCTGATTAGTGTAAGATTCTGGTGACAATAGAAGTCACCCCAGTTATGATCACCATTCCATTTGTCAACAAATTGATAAGGTCTCAATAATTACAACACTTTTACTGGAAGTTGGGTCATATCTACTCCCAAAATACTCAACAATGAGTAGACTAACCAATTCTCAAAAGCACAAAACTCTTTCTCCCTGGAGGTATAATTCCATACTCTCAATCATAATTGCACAGGTTTTTGTTGTCCATAATTAAATCGTCTGAGTTGTAGATTTGATTGATTCAAAATATTGAAATTGTTAGACATGATAAGGTGCATCAACAAAGAGTACTGTAGGAGCTTAGGGCTTCCTACATTGTTCTGAATATCAAGGAATCCTTGATGCATCTTGTCAATGAAAAATTGTATGTAATCATAGTTAGTTCTTACATAGGGGCTCTACAATTCTAGGATAATCATCACCATGTCCGATGATACCCTTTCTCTCCCACTGTCTACACCTAAAACTCTACATAAGGCATAATATATATACTTCATATAGAAAGCTAGGTCTTTGTAGAAGTATGGTGATGGATCAATTGGAATAGGGTCAATATAATTTCTAGTCCCCCTTGGTGTGTGGGCTTGGATCAATTTAGACATAATAGGGGCCTCCCTGGTATATCTGGAAACTAGGGATTTCAAGTTAATTTCTGTAGAATAGGGGTTATAAATTTTAAAATCTTTCATGAATGAAGCTCGGTCTAGGGTTACCAAAATAGTGCCATCATCCTTCTTGATGGACTTTGAAACAATATCATACCTACTGGCCAATTCTAGAATCAAGTCTACATCAATGAATACATCAGGGACAACTAATTTGGCTAATCCACTGGTCTAGGGGTTTGAAATGGGCATAGGTCCATCACTATTTTTATGAAAATTACTAAATAAATGATAACCAGAATAATTTGGTGTCTTGGCATCTCTAATGTATGCATAATTATCCCCTAAATATTCACCATTTACCTTTTTTCCTCGATTGGATCCTGGGAGCAGTTGAATGAACTCTTTTGAATAGTTCCTTTTTCCTTTTATATCATCATCGTCCCCACTTACCCCACTAGTGGAGATGACACTTACTACTCTGCTCATGATTTCCTGGTGTGACTTGTCACTGATTAGCTTCTTCTTTTTTACCGGTATTGAAACAAATCTCCTCCAAACCCTCACTTTTCACTGTGAATCACTTTAAATCCTCCACACTAATAATCACACACTGGACTCTATACTAAAATCTTCTCTATTTACTCTGTATAACTTGTTTACTCTGTTCTTACTAAAAATTCTAAGCACTGATGCAAATTATGAGCTCTGGATTCTTGAAAACTGGTAAGATGAAATGATAATGATAATGCCTATTAATGCGTCAATCTCCTTCATGAACTCCAAATTTAGTCTTTTCTGTCTTATTCCTGGGTGTTGTGAAATCAATTATAGCTCCTAGCCGTGGCATTTCAAACTGAAATATGATCAATTCAAATGATGATTTTTCATATAAAAACCTTATTAAATTTGAAAAGAGATCAAGATTTGATCTTATTGGCTCCTTGAGAATAGGTCAACAATATTTTAAAACATGTTGTCATAACTCCATTATTATTGGCTGTTAACTGTTAACATGGCACGAAGAAAACCTCATACATTACCTTGATCTCATCATGGTTTCTTTTAGCGACAACGTGACTGAGCGATCTCATTGTCGTGAAGAGTTATCCTTAACTCTAATTTTCTATTAAGATTTAACGATAACCACCCAATCATCTTTTAGATCAATAACTACCTCTTAATCATTGTATGAGATCACTTAACTCTTATTCTCTTCAAGACTAAGTGACTAAGGCTTTTATAACTCATTTTATACCTTGAGTTTCCTTTAGAGAGTTCACAATTGTATAATCTCCTTGTCGCTTTAAGATTTCCTTTACTCTGATTTTTATTGAGATTACATGACTGTGACACGATCATATTTTAATTGGATGACCACCATGTAATCTCGTTTACTTTACGTACTTTCATGTTTTCATCTGAGACTTCATGACTATTGTAGATCTTGTTTTTAATCTAACGGCTTGCGCGTGATCTTGTTTTCTTTTCACTTAACTGTAGTTTACTGCATGACACCATGACTTAAGAAGTCTTCATGTTGCGGAAGGAAAATCTTTACGTTAGGTTTGCTTTGAGACTTCCCGAATAACTTAGGTCTTCAAAAGATTAGGCATGTGTCTCAATCTGGGTTATCATCACCGAATCTCTGGAATTGGTTTGACTTTTTGACTTTCTAAAATGACTACATGCCATCAACAGGATCTATCTCTCATCTGATGGTAGTCTCTTAATCTCTTTAGTTTTAACTTAACTATGGATTTTAAAAGAGATCACGTGACTAAAGGACTTTAACCACCTTCTTGACCTTAGTTTCTTTCCAAGACACTGCTACTGAGTAAACTCAAAGTCGCTTATACATTTCTTAACTCAAGAGTTTTCATTGAGACTTTGCGACCACCATGGGATTACATTTTAGATCGACGGCTATCACTAAATCTCAGATCTTTTGACTTAATTCACTTTTCTCTTCATGATAACGAGGCTGCATGAAATTTTCAAACTTAACCTTAAACCCAACTTGCAACTCTGATCACCTTTCGAGACAGCGCAACTGAGCAAACTCAAAGTTGCCAAAGAAATTCATTAACTCTGATTTTCTAAAGATATTCTCCGCCAACCACAGGATCAAGATCTGCATCTACGGTTCGCGTGAATTCTCACAAGGATTGAAAGCATATTCATTTTTGAAAGATACAACCCAACTTAAAGGAAATTG
Organism: Thuja plicata; assembly: GCA_018584345.1. NCBI lineage: Eukaryota > Viridiplantae > Streptophyta > Pinopsida > Cupressales > Cupressaceae > Thuja > Thuja plicata. The sequence continues at coordinate 6,380,823 of MU228403.1, forward strand.
CCAAGTCTTGATAAGAAAAAGAATATTCTCAGATTACAATGAGACTACACGACTTAAGTGAAATGATATGAAACATGACACATGACTTAAGTGGTCAGGTTTCTCAGAAAAAGTAACAAAAAATAGAATAGATTTGAATGAACTAGGGTTTTTCTTGAATGTGCATAGAATTTTTACCTAGGGCTTAGGGTTTTTGCACTCTTTCTTGATTCTCACTTTGAAGATCATTGTTTTCAAAGGGACTTTGACAAATCAAGAAATGATTTTCAAATTTTAAGCATGGATGACTGAGAACTTCAAAAAATTTCAGCCAAACTACAAAACTAGAAATACAACCAACAATGGCTCTATCTGAGGATGCTTAAAAGCAAGTTTAATGCAAGAACCACAGATCTCTGGTTGTAGACCATGCAAAAGATGCTCACTAACCTACTACAAAAAGGAAACACACAACAGAAAGAAACACACCTATATACATATAATACAAAAATTTACTGTGCATGAAACTTTAATTTTGAACTGAAGAAAGGTTTCAAAAATTGCCCATGCACTGGAAATTCAAATTCTTCCTCATCTATATTCTTCAAAATATAGGAATCTTTCCCAAATTTCTGAGAAACAATAAAGGGACAAAGCCATAAAGATTCAAACTTCTTGTGTTTCCCTTTATCTTCTACGCTTATATTCCACTCGAGTACTAGATCACCAGGCATAAATTTTTTGTCACTTGCTCTCTTATCAAAAAGATACTTCATTTTCTGTTTCAATTTTCTGTTCTCTTTTTTACCTTCTCTTCTGACTTCATCAAGATCTGCTAATTGCATTATCCTATCTTGTATTTGGTCAGACATTTCTAACTCTTCTTCTTGAATAAACATGTAAACTGGTAACAAATTGTTCATAGGCATTCTAGACTGTAAACCATATACAAGTTCAAAAGGTGACTTACCTATTTCTTTCTTCACTGTTATTCTATCAGTCCATAAAGCTAATTTTAATTTTGTGTGCCAAGCTCTTTTATTCTTTTCTAAGGTCTTCTTCAAAATCTTCAAAATTCTTTTATTACTGGATTCTGCTTGGCCATTTTCTTGAGGATGATATGGGGATGAATAAGACATTATGATCCTATATTTATTGTAGAATTCATTGATTTCATCTGATCTAAAACACATAGCATTATCCATCACTAGCTTGGCAGGGACACCAAATCTGTTCAGAATGTTTTCTAAGAAAAAATTAGTGACCACTTTGCTAGTTGCTTTCTTGGTGGGAATTGCTTCTATCCATTTTGTAAAATAATTAGTGGCAACAAGTATCCAACTGTGTCCTCCATTGGATTTCTCTGAAAAATCTCCAATAAAATTTATACCCCACATTGCAAAAGGTGCTTCAACACTCACAGGGTTGAATAACAGGGCACCTGAGAACTTCAACTTATTTGAGAACCTTTGGAAAGGCTCACATTTTCTAACAAATGCATGAGTATCCTTAAATAGGCTAGGCCAATAATATCCAACCCTCAAAATATTATGGGTAGTGGTCTTAGCATAAAAATGCCCTCCATATACTCCCGCATGTATTTCAACTAATACTTTCTTAGCCTAGCTCTTACCTAAACATAATAATAGTACACCATTTTTGTCTTTCCAACACAAATCTCCTTGAACTAGGGTATACTTCTGAGCTTGTAATCTGAGATTCCTCTTTTGATTGTCTGACATAACTTTAGGACACTTGGCATTCTTAAGATAATACATGATGTCAACATAGAAAGGTTGTCTTTCAATACTTGTTATTGTTGAATCTTGTATCACTATGTTATTCAATTGTACCGAGTCTAGATTTTCTTCTGTCATAATTTTTGCTAGACCTTTTCCTCTAACCAATTTAGTAATATGGATTTCTAAGTTAAATTCCTGAATTCTATTAATCCATTTACATCTCTTACCAGTCACTTTTGATTGAGTAAGGATGTCCTTCACTACTGAATGAGGTACATATGCAAGTACTTTGGCATAAACAAAGTAAGGTCAAAATTATTTAACATCTTTCGCCAAAGCATACACCTGCTTCTCCATCATTTCATAGTTTAGCTCTACAACTTGGAGAGAATTGCTAAAAATGAAATAGGGTGCTCAAATCCCTCCTCATCTTTTTGAAGTAAAACAAAAACAATAGTATGAAAGGATGAAAATAAGAATAAATAAAAAGGCTTACTATAATCAAGAGATTTTAAAACAGGGGCCTCCTACACTATTTTCTTAATCTTTTCAAAAGCTAACTGAGCTTCTTCATTCCACTGTAATTTTGCATCTTTCTTCAATAACTTAATAATTGGTTTGATAATTTCAGCAAAATTTGCAATGAATCTTCTGACAAAATTTATCCTTCCTAGGAAAGATTGCACATCTTTGATATTAGTTGGAGTAGTGACCTTTTGAATAGCTTCTATTCTTTCAGGGTCAATCCTTACTCCATCTTTGGACACTATATGTCCCAATAACTTTCCCTCTGTGACTACAAATTGACACTTTCTAGGATTCAGTGAGACACCATATTCTAAGCCTTGTTGAATTTTTTTTCCAAATGTTCACAATGATCCTCTGCTTTCTTAGAAAATGCAGTCAAATCATCTTGGTAAATTACCATGAATAAATCAATAAACTCCTTGAATGCTACATCCATTTCTCTTTGAAAAGTTGCTCCTACATTTATTAATCCAAATGACATTCTAAAAATACATAAGTTCCCCAAGGAGTAGTAAATGCAGTCTTAAACTATTCTGAATCTTTTACAAGTACCTAGTTGTAGCCTGAAAATCCATCCATCATTGATAATAGCTCAAAACTAGTAACCTTTTGCAACATTGCTTCCATATTGGGTAAATAATAATTGTCTTTCAAAGATGCAATGTTTAGATTTATGAAATCAACAAATAATCCTATGTCACCATTCTTTTTTCTCACTGGTACTAGTTTGAAACCCAAGTTGAATGTCTGATAGGCTGGATAATTCCTGCATCCTTTAGTTTTAGCCAACAATAGATTAATGGGTCTTTGTTTTTGTCTGAATGGTTTTACATCTTATTTGAGTAGGATTTCATGTTGGAAAAGGTCTTCCCTATAAGCTTTTAAATCTTCATAAGACCATGGAAATACATGCTTATGTTTTCTTAATAATTTTATTAAATTGGTTCTAACATGGGAATCCAATCCTTTTCCAATATAAACTATCTGAGGAGTGGTCTCTGATCCTAAATTTATCTCCTCTAAATCCTCAATTTTGGCATTGCTTATTCTTGATGCATGTTCACTCTGGTCAATAAACAATGCCTCTAGTTCTACCAATCCCTTAGGAATATGATTAGAACTTAGTTGGACAACCTCATCCCCCAATACACAATCCTTACCATCAATGACCTCAAGTAAAGTATTGCAATCTATGTACTGGTCTTCATAATGATCAAGTAATTAAAGAAATATAAGGATATCTTGGTCATCTTCAAATACTTTCTAGTTGTAAATATTGTCACAGACAACTGGTCTTGTCTTAATCTCAACTATTGATGCCCCATTTAAGGTCAAATCATCAGTTTTCAAAGAAACATTAGCTAATAAATCTGCCATAATTTTTTTTAGACCTTTCTATCCAATTTATATTGAAGGCATCAAAAAATTCAATTTGGTCCCAAATAACATGTTTATACATCTTCATTCTATCATTTTTCACAACATATTTGGACCTGGCTTGGGCTACTACTAACTTTGAGTCACCATAAACTTTCATACATTTTATACCATGTTTAGCAGCAATGTCTAGCCCTAAAAACAAAGCCTCATATTTTGTTGTATTGTTTGTACACTGAAAAGATAACATGAAAGAATATTTAAATGTAGTACTTGACAGAGAGATAAGTAAGACTCTGGCTCCTGATCCTTCTTTAGAATAGGCTCCATAAAAATACATTTTCCATAAACTATCATTCTGTGTAATCAACTCCTTTACTAAAGGATCAACAGTCTTACATTGATGAGCACTTATTTTGATTCAGAAATTCTCCATATCAATATTAACACAATATTTAATATTTATATCTTCACGCAACTCTATCATATGAGGTGTTTTACCTTCTCTAGACACTTTTACATTATTCCTAGCAATATTGAAAGTGGCATAAGACAAATCACACTGAATACTATGCCCCATTGAAGCACTTCATTTTCTAGACAACAACATGCCATAATGTGGTGGGATATCAACCACCAGCACATTCATAGTCAATACTCTATCAGGGCATATAGCTAGTTTGTAAGGTAAGTCCTCAATAGTTCCAACAAAATGGATCTCTCTTGAATCCATTTCTTGACACCTCCCATGAGGAGCATCCACTTGCAATCCCATGGATCTCATGATTTCTGCAAGTATGACTGTATTAGATGCTCCTAAATCTATCATGCAATTTTTGAGCATTTTTCCATTAATTACCAATGTTAGTAAAATGAGATCAACAACCCCTATAGAAGTATTAGTGTTTAGGTAAATCTGAGGGATCTCAAAAATCATCCACTAAGTTTCCTTTCCCTTGTTGTTGAATTTCTTTTCAACATATTATGGTTTTTGAGGTTTTACTGGTGATACATTGTTCAACACTGAAAGGACCTTTTCTTTGTGTTCTTTTATCCTCATCATTTCTAGGAATGGGACCTTGACAGTCATCTGAGATAAACATTGTCCTATATCCACTAGAGTATATTTCACTTCAGAGGGTTTAGGTTTTTCTATAATATTTTTTTCCTCTATTTGAATGTTCAAAGTAGGCTCTTCCTTCTTGGATTTCTTATTTTCAATATTGGGAGAGGAAGAACTTGCTTTTGGCACTTTAGTTTTTTCTACATGTACATCTTTTGGATCACTAGCTTTTTTTACTATTTTGACCTTAGGTTTGTTTACATTTTCCCTAGGTCCATCTCTTTTTGGTACATACTTTGCATCTATCCTACTTTCTTTAATGAATATGTCTACTAGCTAACTACTAACATTACCCACAACTCTATTTCTTAAGTGTTAGTTATTTCTTGATTTATTCACTAGATCAATAGTGATTCTAGCCTTTTCTTCCTTAGAGGGTTTCCTTATGGTAGTAGAGCCTTGAATATTCTGTGCATAGTATTTTATATCATCAACCTCCTTCATCACTATCTGATAGGACTTGTTTGTGATATACCTTTGTTCTTCCTTTTGAACCATATATGTCATGGTTCTCAGTTTCTTCTTCAGAATCTATATCAGAGCATGCATAGACATTAGTCATATCACATCTATTGTGATCACATAGCTCATCTTCTTCACATTCTTTCTCTTCATTAGAAATGATGTCTAAGGCTACAATAAAAAAATTAGGGTTATGTGGGGGTTGAAAAAACTCACACCATTAAGTGTCACTGGACATATTCATAACATTTTTATGTAGAGGGTCAGGGGTCCTATTTTCTGGTTTATCTTTTCTAGGTGGAGAAATAGGCTTTCCATCCTTGAACTGAGTACCATAAGGATAATTCTACATCCTATTTTGTGGGTTGTAGTTATTATTATAGGATGTTTTGTTATTTTGTGGAGTTGTGTACTCGTTATACTCAAGTTCTTTGCTCCTACTAAAGCGAGCATCATCTCTTCTGCCCATTTTTCCTGATACCTTTCTGTTCATCTCTATGTTTACTGCTATTTTATATGCATCTGTGAGACTTCTAGGATTTTTATCTCTAAGTGCATAACCCATTTTTGAATCAAAAGCATTTAGGTATGTAGCCAAACATACCTTTTAATCCAAATTGATTTTTTGAAAGAGCTTGTTCATGGATCTCTAAAATCATGTGTTGAATTCAGTAACCTCTTCATTGAAACTCTTTTTTATGCTATTGAATTCATTTAGCAAAAACCCTTCATTGGTTTTGTCACCATACTGGTCTTTGAAAAAATCTATTATTTCATCCATGGATGCAACTGAACCATTAGACAATCCTCTAAACCATTCCCTAGCATCATCTACTAGAGATTGAACAGATAAATTCATGAGGAAATATTCATGATTAATATTTAAATCATCTATGATATCTATGAATTTTCTTAAATGAACTTCACAAGAAATGACATTGTTTCCTGAAAAACTTAGGGATTTTTTCTCCAATATTATTAGGTACTGCATTAGGATAAACAAGAATGCCAATAAAAGTTAATTTCTTGTACCTTTCTGGATGCAATGGCCTCCTTTGAAATTTGTCATCCTCCTGGAAAGAAGCAGTCTTGGCTTTTGAAGATGTAGTATTTTCACCACCAGCATAAGAATATTTGGAAGATTTCAAAAAGTCAATCTTTTTATTCATTTCCAAGGTAGCAGCTTTAGCTTCTACTTTCTCTAACATCTTCACCATGGTTTCTTTCTCCCTTCTTGATATTTCAAGGTTAATGTCTAGCTTAGACATTTGTTTAGTTGGGACTTTATGAGTTTTTGGTTCCTCAACTTCATTTTTAGTAATTTCCTTTTTTCCCTTATCTTTAAAGATTTGAAGACCTAAACTTTTGTGGGTTCTTGGAGTCTCTTGGTCTTTGCGAGACCTCTCAACATTTTTTACAACTTGATGTCTTAGAGATCTTCTTCTAAATTTATCAACATCCTTTTGCTCGTGTTTTTTCTTTTTAAGATCTTTTTCCCTTTTTTTGCTGAACAAGGGCTAACTGCCTCATGAGGATTCTTTCCTCTTCAACAAGATCATCAGAAGGAACTTCAGAGTCTAAGCTAATAGTGTCAGTTCCTTCTCTTTCACTAGAAGTAGTAGTAATGACATATGTTTGTAATCCAAGATCAGGGGCTTCTTCGTACTCTGAGGTGTTCCCCTCATGTCTGGACTGATTTGTATATTTTCTTCTAGTGTTTTTTTCTTCATTTATTGGAGAAGAGTCATTAATATTTTCTTGATTCTTCTTCTCTTTGCAAGACATCTTAGTTCTTTAAGTAGTTGAGATCCCACTATCCAACTCAACTTCTAGATTATCTCTCATTCGTGACCTAGTATTCATATTTGTAGAATTGTTTCACTCTTGCACTGATTATAGAGATTCACTTTTAGAGTCGCCACCCAACACATGTTTGGGAGATATGAATACTACAAAAATGATCTAAACTTGCAAACTTAACTGTGGTATTTATAAATTAATCTTCAACCAGAGATTATGGAATAACACTTTTCTTCCCCAGTAGAGTCACCAATTTGTTAGTGTGACTCGGATGGGAAAAATTGAGACTGGATTGAAAGATTTAAAATATTGATGCACCAAAAACTCTAGGACGAATTTGAATATGATTGATTATAAATTTCCCTAGTAGAGTCACCAATTTATTAAGGATGTTTCTTGCAAAAAAATTTTAATCAGTATGAATGCTTGCTCTTGTATATTTCTAATTTATTATATGCAAGAAAAGCCTAATTGATGAGGATTGGATAATATCCTCCTTCTTTTTTGAGATCCATAAACTCAAGTAGGTGTTACCTTTGAATGATCACTGACTTGCAGTGTTAGTTATAGTGGATTAGGTATTTTTACTAGTTTGTTGAATGCCTTTTATTGTATCCATAAATAGAAAATTATGAAAATGACTGTGATTAACCTAATACAAAGCTTAATAAGCCAAACAATTATCTTGGCAATGACAAATAGTAATGTGATAAGGATTCTTATCCTTCTTCCTTTTATAGTTCCTTGAACTTAGGAGGGTCAACCTATTGATTCTCTCTTTAAGGAATCAAAAAACTAAATTGTATACTTCATGAATACAATTACTTGTAAATATATGATTTCTTATGAGTGAAATGTGATTGATTGATTTATCTTAAATATTGGATGATGAACAATTATTTACAAAACCATAAACTAGTGCCCGATCCTATGGGCAGCAGAGTCAATCTTGAATGAAAATCCACAATTAGGTGACTAATGAAAATACATGCAACTTAGATAGAATGCCTTATAGACTATCCACTCACTCCTATAACTTTTTTATCAGATCTTACTATCAATATTCAGCTTCTTGGGATCATCTGAAAGAATTACTCCTTCCTTGAAGGACCTCACAAATGACTGCACAATTACCTTGTAATTGATATATTTAAATACCTTAAAAATAAACATATAAAATCTTGAACAAAGATAAAAGAGACAACACAAGATATAAAATAGAGATTGAAATATATTTTATTAGTGTCCAACTACTTCAAAATATATTCAATAGACCAAAATAGTATAGAGGCTGAGACAAAATCGTAGTAGTTTGCCCTGTAATTATATTCAATCATCTTCAAAGTTACAACATGCTCTATATATAGCTTGAAACCATCTTGGAATCCTTATTTAGTAAGGATGAAACAAGCTTTGGATGGTTTAAGACCTAACCCTAAAAACATGGAAAAGGACAAAATACAAGAAGAGACCAAGCGGTGGATGGACAAAAATAAAGAATGAAATCTGATCTTTGTCCTCTTATGATTACTGGCACCTTTGTCTGTATGTGTTCAGGATAGCTTCTGATATTTTTAGCGAGACCTAGTGACCGCCCTTACAGGCTAATTTACACTAGTCTTTAAGATGACTAACCTCCATGTGCTCAAAGAGCAGGTGCCAGGTGTTCTTCTATTCTTCATCAACAATATCCAGGTCAACGGTGGTAGGAATTTTATTCTTGGGCTTTGTTAAGACATCACATGATGTTACATCATCTTCTGCTAGCCATTCAAAGCTCTGAATGTTATCCAATTGTGTCTTTTGCCTTTCCCACCTTGCATCCATAATGCTCTTGACATCTGTTATGAATTTATTGAAGTTTGTTTCTTCCTTAAAGGCCTCATCCACGATCTTATTATATCTTTCCATATCCAATTCTTCATTGTCAGAAACATATACCTCTTTATTAGGTAATACGGTGTCAAATTCTATGCTCCATACTCCTAGAGGTTTGATTTGATTATCCTCTGACTTGATTGATGGTACAAATCTATTGTAGTCAGGCCCAAACATATTTCTTCTGGTCTCAATTTGATTTTCCTTGCCTTTGAAAAATGACAAAGTCACCCCAATTTGTTCTATCTCTTCTCCAACCTGGGTTACAATTTTTGGTAAATATGATCTCAATGGTTGCAGAGATGCTAACCTCTCAAATAATCCGGTTCTTATTGACCATGTGGCATAGTAGGGGTTCAAAATTGACACAAAATTATAACTTCAACTTGTAGGCCTGGCAATTTACCATAGGCACCATAAACTATATCCACTTTATATTTTAATACATTTATTCTATGCTGCAAAATTTCCATTAAGGCTCTTAAAATAACATTATTATGTTCTTTAATCCCCTGCTCTATTTCTACTATAGCATACCCTATTTCCTTAGGCTAAATCTTAGCATCTGTTCCTTCTTTGTGTTCAACAGGGGAAACCTTAGGCATCTCTTGTAATTTTTGAGTTAGGTCTACAATTATTTTTTCCATTGCATTAATCTTCATTAGACCTGACTCTCTATCATTGGCAGTCAGACTTGTTTCATCAAATAATTTTTGATATCTAGTAGACATTTATACTACCTTTTCCTGATTCAAGTAAGAAAAATGTGTCAATGCCTGAGATATTTCTAGGTCTCTTGTATTATGTGTAGACCATATTATCTTGTCTCCTTCCATCTTCTCTTGAACATTTATCAGTGATGGCTTTTGGTTCTTAGGATCAAGGGACCACATTGCAAGGGCTTGAGATTTAGAATCATAGCCACACCCTTTTATCATATCTCCTATTTGGGTCTTAGTAGAAATATTAACATCCGATTGCCTCCTGATTTGATCTATTATAAAAGCTGAGGCCAAGTCCCATCCTTCTACTAGGAGCATCCCACTAGAATTTACAAGCTGTCTAGCTTCATCAGGAGTCAGAGTCTTGGACTCTGGATCACATGCTTGGAGGGCTTGTAATGCTTCACTTTTAATTGCCTCTCCTCCTTGTGACTTCAATTGTGCTGCAACTTGCTCTTGCTTTGCCCATATCAGGAAGTCCTTAAACTCATTAGTTTTGATGAACTCATCATCCTTCAGGAACTCCTCCTATTGTAGCTCCCTTTCATCTTGACACAAAATTAGGGGCATCTCTACATTATCATTGGTATCCTCTCTCTTTTTCTTTCCCTCTCTTATCAACTTCCTCAGTTGATGATCATATACACTGGTCCCTATGAACAGAGCACCAATTCTATCCTTTTTCTTTTTGTGTTTCTTTGCAACTGAGGGCTCCCCTGCTTCTACACTTTGCTTCTTTTAGGGAGGCTCTACATCCACCTCAACCTCATGTGCTTCTATTAAATCAATGATATTCTCCTCATTATGAGGTGGTTGATCTTGGGATGGTGGACTATGAATAGAATAAATACTTCTATACTCAGATGATGATTTCTTATTGGGACCTCTATCCTTATCATCAATTTCATTACTGAGCAATCTATGGTTCTCAATCATCTTTTCTAATTTCTACAAATAGGGCAGTCCTAGGAAAAATCCACCAAATGGGATCCCTTTACTTTTCAATTGCTACTCCAGCTCCACTAAATCTGTTAGGAATAAGGTGTCTCAACCTTGGATAATTCCTATTCTTATTATTTGTTTTGTAAAATGTATTTCTTGCAAATAATGTAATTAAGTGTGAGTGTACATGTCTAGTTGGCATGTTGATG